>DF241187.1:67398-86501 GCA_000507305.1 Breviolum minutum Mf 1.05b.01
GTCAGCCAGTGATGTGTGACAGGATGTCATGGGTGGAGTGGGTGAATCAATTTTTCTTTCTGTGCCAGCTCAGGCATATGGAGCCTGCTATGGCAAGACATGTTTCTCCACAGCCAGGGCCTTGTTTTTCTAGGAGCAAAGATGGAGGGCAGCAAAGTATTTCTCCCATTTCCCTTTGAACAACTTACATGGAAGCATGTTCTTTCATGGTTTTCTGTTTGTGTATGGAGTACAAGTGGTTGATTCGGGTTTAAGATAAAGTTGGCTATTGTCTGGGCGTTTCTATAATACATTTGTTTTTATCTTAGTATTCTTTTAATCGGGGGCTCGCATGACACTTTGGGTGAGGCCAAGTCCTCAACCATTGAACGACTCGCCAGGAATGCTTCATGGCATCAAAGATGGTTGAAAGTGGAGTGAAACGTTGTTCTGGTTGAAGATTTTTGGGAAAGACCTTCCTGCATTGCAAATTTTGTGGAAGCAGGCTACTGCTAGACTGGGTATATACAATGATGATCTATAGTAGATTCGTTGGAAAAAGTTTGTGCTAGTGGCATAAGATTTGGAATGATTTGGATATCAAAGGGTGTTTGTTGATTAACGGTTGACAATTGATATGGGTTCAGTCAATGGTGTTGAGGTTGGCTAGCACTTCTGTCCAGCATCAATCGCCGCAGCTGTAGCCTAAGCAACCCTCCTTGCACTGTTGTCATTTTGTAGCGGGACTGATTGCCATCTTTGCTCTAATCATAAGACCTTTTCCAGGCCAAGTCCATTGCCGGCTCTTCTGCCAGATGCACTGCAGCATCTTGGTTGCTATGTCTGATGGCAACGTCAGCCAGTGATGTGTGACAGGATGTCATGGGTGGAGTGGGTGAATCAACTTTTCTTTCTGTGCCAGCTCAGGCATATGGAGCCTGCTATGGCAAGACATGTTTCTCCACAGTCAGGGCCTTGTTTTTCTAGGAGCAAAGATGGAGGGCAGCAAAGACAGTGCTTGTCTTGTAATGATTAAACATTGACAGCCCAACTGATGGAGCAAGAAGGGCTGGCCAAGTTGTTGTGGAATCCCAGGGTTTCAATGATTTCCTTCGAGGTTTTGCACCCCACAACGGCGAGGGACGATCGATTCACCAGGGACGCTTGGTGGTTGCTGATGGGAAATCTGGAATTGGACGCTGATGTTGACATGGTTTCGCAAATCCCCAATTACTGACCACTAGAGGGGCTGCAGCCAGAATTGGAGGGAACATCTTGAAACCTGTTTTGAACTTCTTGGAGCTTAAGTTGAAACCCCTCTTTCCCAAGTTCTCAGATGAAAGGCCAGCCAGCTCGGGAAAGTGAGTTGGAAATTGGCTTTGGCACGCCTACGTTTCTAAAGGACATTTCATACTGAGTATGTCACACTTCTACATGACTTCAAATGATGCGCCCAACTAGGATCAAGTGACATTTGGCATACATTTGGCGCAACATCACACAACATCGCCTCTGGCAAGCTAAGATAGAAACGGGTAAATATTTTTTTGCAGATGCATTTCCCTTCAACAAGAGGGTTTAGAGCGGTCAAAATCCTGGACTTTTTTGGGATGACGGAAACATTTTACTTCACCGGTATGATATCAGCTGGCGGGATTTGGTTTGCAGCCCAAAGGTTTATTCAAGTACTATGTCAGAGTTGCATTTATTCTATCTCGCACCTCCCCACAATAGATACAAGTGTGCTAGGTATAAAAATATATACCAGTGATATAGATCCAGGCATGTGGTACCCCGAGGTTAGGACCAGGAGAGCCTGCTGCAAGTGCTCAGACATGGCCACGGCATCTTGGCAATGTTGAGGTGGATTTTGGTGATGAAAAATGGCTGTAGTGACTTGGGAACCAAGACCTCCAAATTGATGGGTTTCAATATATTTCGATATTTGACATGGTCCAAAATCTGTGGGTTTTACTGGCACCTTGAATTGGGAGCCAGTGGCAACCACGAATGGCTTCTGGCTTTAAACATCTTTAAACCTTGATGGTGAACGAATGGTCACGATACGCTGGGATGAAAGGTTCCCGCTGCTTTGTATGGGTTCGCACCCTGGAAGAGGAGATACCCAATTTGAAAATGTTCGTTTTCACGTTTTGTCTTAGTACGTTATTAGTCAAACTTCAGAGCTGCAACATGGCCCTCGCATGATCCTCCAAATTGACCCTCGATGTTATTCACAGGGTACCTCAATATGCGCGCCAAGGTGGCTTCCCAGCCACATGAGTTTTTTTGGGCCAATGGTTTTTTTCAGAGGGTTCATCAGAAACTTAGTGGTTTCCAAGCGTCATGCAGGCCTCCCAACTGCTTAGGACGAACGCATTGAAGTTCACAGCACATGAATCCAGATGGTTTTTCATATCGCAAATTGTTTAACACCATCCAAGCATGGGGTTCTGTAGAACTGGCCCGGCATGAATACAAAACATGTTACAACCTTTCTTGATACTATTACTTATACTTAGTTTCATCTTTTTTTTGTTTCTCCCTTCATGCCCCGGCGCATCGAGGCCTATCTTGAGGCTCCCCGGCGCACGTCCATCTCCAGTGGATTCGCCACTGCCTCCTGTTTTGAAACCTGAGCAGTCCGCATGAAGCGAAGACTAGGGCGATTACACCAACGAGCTGAGATATCAAGATATATCAACGGGGGACTATGGGGAACTGAGAATCATGCATGTCCCTACAACATGAGCTAGTTCGAACCTCATAGGTCGATCACTACACATGTAGTCAGCATAGTCATGTGTAGTCAATATAACTCATGAGTTTCACAATTATCCACTTGCAAGAAATGACGAGTTGACCGATGTAAAGAGACGCTTCATCGTATCTTAGCGAGTCGCACACAACGCTTTGACAACTGAATTTACTACCAGAGAACTCAGCTGAACCCCTGAAAGATGTAAATGGGCCTCAACTGGAGATAAGCTGAGAGTCACCCATAGACAGAGGATCTCCGTCTTGTATGTTTTGTACATGTATATTCACCATCTAGCTTGTAGGTACATGTAGGTTGTCTTTACCAGGGAACCATCCCCCGGAGCCCTTTAAGGTTCACCCCTCCAGCTGCGAAAGTGATGCCATCCTCGTCGGGCGCTCACGGGAGGTGGCTTGAAGTGCATGAAGTGCATGGCATAGATGTCGGCAACTGGTACCAACAGCCTTGGGCAGTAAAGGATTCAGGAATGGCATTTGGAAATGAATAGAATCAAATGATCAAAGTTGCATGTTTGGAGAAACTTGTTGCTGATGGTTTCTCTATGTCACTTTTTCCGCAGCCTCCTCCTTGGCTGATTTTTTTGAGGCCGATGGAGATCCAACCTTACCTGTCACCTGGCCTTTTTGGATTTTTTCCAGTGGCGCGAAGAGTAGAGGGTGAGCCGAGGATACTAACCCAAGGCCTACCTTGTTTTCAACTACTGTAACGTTATCGAGATGGATAAGAACTAGTCAAAAACCCGGCCAAAACCAAGGTTTGTTGATCATCAAGTCCAATCAGATTCTTCCTGTGGAATCGTTCAACGATTACCCAAAGAGATTGACGGTAAAGGATGAAACCCCCATCCTTAGTCGCAAGTCTTTGAGGTTGGAAATGATGGAGATGCAGCAGCGGCAATTGCAACTCCTACAATCCCTCGCGGAGGCGGACCGAACTCTAGGATGGTGATGTCAGATCGCGTTTTGCGGGAAAAGCAGATGTGGGGAGACCGTCCAACAACAGCAAAACCAACAACAACAACAACAACAACAACAACAACAACAACAACAACAACAACAACAACAACAACAACAACAACGACAACGACAACGACAGCAGCAACAACAACAACAACAACAACACAAACAAAAGCTTCCGAGTGAAGGCACTTTGACATGTATGGGAAGCTTTAGATTAGCCCAAGCATGTCCAAGTTGAAAGTGGGAATCAGCTCCTATGAGGGCTTGTCGTGTCACGAACAACAAGTAAGGGAATTGAAAGATATACTGCATAGTTCAAAAATGTTCAATAGGTGAGAAAAGGTAACTGTGGTAACTCATGGTTACATTGCAGGTTTGAAAACAATGAACAGAGGCGTCAGTTTGGAACAGCATCCCACTGATCCCCTTGTGGGTGAGGGGAGGTACAACTGGATCAATATGTTTGGGACCTGTCGATACCTGTCGCACGTGTTTAACAGCCTTTGACACATCCGATTGCAGGTCTAATAGGCTGTTTGTATATTAATACAGGGACATGTCCACACATTTGCGTAGCACAGATAAACCAAGAGATATTCCACTACAGGGGAGGGGCAACTGGAGCATTGTGGGCTGGACACCACATGTAGCCGTAGCCTTCCAGCGATGTGCTCATCAGGGTGCCGGTGGTGGAGCAGCTGCTGCTGCGTTCTTTGGTTGCAATGAGAAAAACCACGTCAAGCAAGACTTAGTTGAATTCAGGTTGGTTTTTTCGTACCATTCCCAGCCTCATGATGCCATGACTTGTATGAGTGCCGACTTGATGTGGAAATAAGAGGAAGCTACTGATCAAGAATAAAGGGGCACTTCGCTCAACATTCTGCACACCTGTTTTGCATGGAGAGCGGACGAAGCATTGGGCCGCACACATGTTTTCCTTGCCGTTCTGGAGGTGTTCAGCTCATCCCGTTTCCGTGATGATGCTCGATACCCTCCAGTGCCCTAACATAGCTGGCACAAAAATGGTTATGAATTTCTTATTCGAAAAGTGAGGGTTGATAAAACAAAGTCCCCCTCAAAGTGGCATTGAGTCCAGCTTGGTGAATTGTTGTGAACCAAATCTTTGTTGCCCAAAGTTCTCGTATTCGTGCACTTTTTCGGGACCACTCAAGTCCATACTATTCCCTGATTTTTTTCCCGTTTTTTCTGCCCCCAACATAGGTTCAAGTAATTGTAGATCGTAGATCAACAGGCTCCTTCCAACAAGAACTGATCAGCTTCGACTGCGCCAAGGTTGCCGATGCTTGGTGCCGCCGCCACAGAGCCACTGGAGGTTTGTCAAGAGTGGTGTTGGCCGGGGGTGGAAATATTGGGAGAGAGGCGCCGCTGTAACGGTGATTGTTGGGGTTGGTTCATGTCCTTTTGGTGGGTGTTGGCAACTGATTTCTGGTTTTGACTCGTTGTGTTTTTGGTGGGCTTCAAATAACTGAAGGGATGAGTGTTTTACTGCTATGTTACCACAACTAGTGACTGACCCACCAAAATCCCTCCGCGAGTTCAGCACTAGGACCAATAGTCAATAGTTGCTGTGTTGGAAAGCCAATCCATGTTGAGGGTCCAAGCCCGTCCTTAATCTGCACGTGCCCATGGTTGCTCTTGGAACTGGGATTCACCTGTGTATGGATTAGTTTACAATGATGCACAGGGTTGTTGCGTGTTGTTTTGAAAGTGCTTGTGTGTGTGGCAGCCTTCAAACATCGTTGGCCTGTGTGTAGTTTCGTTTGTTGTCAATTTACATTCGTATATATCGGTGTCATTCCGGTATCTTGAAACATGCCCGCTTTTTTCAAATCGCATTGTTTGAGACGATGATCCTTCCACTTGTCAATGTTTTTTCACGTAGGTTGCAGCAAGGTTCATCGATTATCCATCTACTTTCTCCATGTTAGCCCCTTCTCTGGGTCCGACTAACGAAAACCTTCCTTTCACCACAGGAGCAGATCAAGTGTTTAAGAGACGCTGTGTTGCAACAATCGCAGATGCTCCATCATTTGTTGCAGTAGGGGAGCCAACTTTCCAAGGAGATCGATGGAACAGACGCAAGAATGTGGAGAGAAACGGACGGGGTTTGAAGGAGATATGGAGATTCGGCTTCTTTCTTCAATGAGTTTTTGTTGAATCGAGATGTTTTCGCTGATTTTTTGTCACTCAGGCGTCCGGAGGTGCACTTGGTGGGTAGGTAAAAATCACCGGTGAAGATATCGAAAAAAATGCGGAGAATGCAGGTTGGTGAATGATGATTTTAATACTAGTAGCTGTTTTTCAATGTACCCTTCTGTTTGTTTTCTCTTTTTTGCTCATGGAGGTTCAAATTTTCCATGTTCGCTGCCCGAGACGTGCGATTTTTATTAGTACACAACCTGTTTGAACCTAACAGCTACATAGCCTCGCCTGTGTCAAGCGGGAATGAGGTCCACGTACAGTTCCGACATATAAAACAATGAAATTGAAAAGTGGCATCTCCTTTTTTCATCCCCTAGGATGCCAGTGAAAAGTGAAGCAGGTTACTAGGGATTTCGCACCAAACAAAAAGTGGTAGCGCTATTCTTCACCGTTGCTGGGAATGGAAGGTTTCCAGATGATATTCAGTACCTTGCTTGAGTAACACGTCTCTCCTCCCAGGCGAGCTCGTAACCCCACCCCAATCTTTTATCTAAATCATTTAAATTGTAGGCAAGAAAGAACCTGTTTTGCTTCAGGGAACTCATGTTTGGCGAAATAAAATGGACCATGAGTGGTTCGTATCAACCCTCGTGGTCGTTCCGCCAAAAAAAAACACGGGCAGGTGGAAGGCCCATCGGTACCGCCGGCGAGCGGCAGCGGTCCGGCACGCGAGTCTGCCGTACCGTTCCTTGACAGATGCATGGGTTGCAAGGGGAAGCAATGTCAGGAACGGTTTCTTCAATGCATTTTTGAAGCCAACTCAAAGTTTCAAAACAATATCATATCTACAGGCCTGGTTGTAGTTTACCCTGATTTGTTTTGAGATGAACCAATTTGAGGGCAAAAAGTCTGCAAATTGGAGGGCTCAAGGGACCTGCATGATTGGTCCAATCCCAGGGAGTAGACATAATCCTTGACAGGCATGGTGCCAGGAAAGTTGTTTGAAATACCACGTGCTACTACCAGTTGGTTTATAAGTGGATCATATGGAATCTAGTGATACACCAGTGGAGAGGTAGATGATTTGGCAGATGATTTTGCACTGTTGATGGAGATTCGGGTTGAAATTTCTGTAGACTGGTACTGCTCATATGTTTGATCTCAGTACCTTGTCCTTCCAAAAAAAAACGAGCTGAAGCAGCCAAGCACTTTCCAACCTCTACAAAATTTGAGAGTTCCAATCCGCAACGTGGACCTTGTGTTTCACCAAAAAAAGATCGCTGCTGAGGGTGGTACACCAACTAGGACACTTGCAGCACATCGAGGAACGTTTGCAGGGCTTTAAGGTCGGGCCTGACCGTAGTGCATTCGATTTGGGTGACAGGTGAGTTGGGCTGGGTGTTGCAACAATTACTATCAAGCTTTGGGGTTATGAACATGTGTTTTCTTTGCAGCGATTTTGAGTTACCGCCCAATTCCGATTCACAACTTAGGCGAAGTTGGGATACTGCAGTGTTGTTGGTTTTCAATTTGAACAGCTTCAGGTTTTGGGAAGTCTGATTCTGCCAATTTGGCTCGATAAAATTGTGCAGAGATTTCACTACTTTCACGAGTCATCTAGGCTTGTAGTCTTTAGCCTTATAGCGAGGTTACCCGAACCGAAAACGGGGTTTAGTAAGTCCAAGGAAATATTCCTAAATGCCATGAATTGAGGTCGGTCCGATGTGTCCTTTGCATTCCTTTACTCAATTGCCCATTTTTTGTGAACCGCTCCAGCACGATTCATGGGGATAAACTAGCATAATATCCATGATGGTTTTTTTTCTATGTCACCTTGACTTAGGATGGAATCATCCCCAACTTTGCTATAAGCAAATGCCATATTTTATTTTCGCACCCAACTTTCCAATGAAGATTCGGCCACTGCACCAGCTTCACCCCCAGGCTGCTGGTGCCAAAGATGCACATCAGGCATGCTGCAAGTGAAAAGGTTGATGGGTTGGTTTTTGCTGGTTCAAGACTTTGGAGTTTTTTCTTTTTTCATGAAACAGAATTTGCCTGTGAAAAGCCAAGAGGTTTGAAGAACGAGTATCTTTTTAAGGGGATTTAAGGTGGAAACCTGCATGTAAATTGATTGAAACTGATAGTCCAGATTTCAAGGACATGCAGAATTTCATGTGTTTGTTTACCCCACTGGAGTTGATTGTAACTGCTTGTTAATTTGTTGCATGCCAAAATGAGGATATACAATTCCGGCTTGGTGAATTATTACATTTGTTTGTTCTGCAGTTTGCAGTTGCAAAGGATGTGTTCAAAACATCCATGTGCAATTTCCGGAGTCCAAACCATTTTTTCGGGTTGTTTTTTTTTGTGAGACTTGAATCCAACCACTGCAGGTTTACCATGAGCTGCTTCAGCTACAAGATTTGCAACGGCAACTGCAGCAGATGGACAACACGGCGGCGCAGGCATGGAGCTTTCGGGGGATGACAACGGAAAGGTGGCCTCACTCAACAAAAGGCCATGATGAAAGATGGTACAAGTATTTCAGTAAGGGGTCTAGGGTTAGTGATGTTTGATGGTTATATATAGAAGTGATATATACTGTATATATATATATATAGAGGTGATTCTAGTTGACCCAGATGGATGGTAAAGGTTTAGTAAGAAGACTTTCATCATTAGCAGATTTGCAGCACTTCCAGTGCCAAGGTTCACAGGTCTGGTCGGTGAATAGCAATGGTTCACTTCCCTGTGTTTCTGTAGATGGATTGGGAAAAGGTCACACCAAGGATTATCAGGTTTTATATGACAAAGGTGTGTGAAACCCACTGTGCCCTGTCTTCTCCTGAACTATGAACCCTTCATTTTGGTTTAGGGGTAGTTCTGATGGGTGCCCTGTTTGGAGGACTATGAGTAGACCCATTGCGGGCGGTGTTTTCAACAACTGCTTCCCCATGGGCCCCAAAGAAATAACCATCAAGATAGAAAAACCTGGGTGAATTCTAGTGACACGGCGACCACAAGATAATTGAGTATTTAAACGAACTGCTCCGAAAATTGCAAGAAAAATTCCAGTTGCTGAATCATACAGTATGAACCTATTGTTTGCTAATATTTCAGATGGTAAAATATCTTTCGAAGCGTATCGTGTCCCTTCACACGAAGTCTTCCCCATCCATCCCTATCGATGCCAGGTTGGAAGTCAATCCTCCATCCATCGAACGGTTCGAGGTGGTGAGCCAGTTGAGTTAGTGGAAATTTGTAGGACTTGAAAGGTTGGAAAAAGGATTTTTATCCACACTTTCTAGGAAATGTTGAATTAGTGCTTCAGGTTGGGCGTTTACACAACTTACAAGTCGAAGTTTACTTCTAAGTAGATTCGGGGTATCTGTTCAGTAAGGGATTTGGTATGCCTTTACGACTAACCTTAAAGAAAGCCATAAAACTATTGGCTGAAACTCTACAAAACATGGGTTTTGGGAGGATTAGCCCGCGGATGGTTCCTGCCAAAAATGGGGGAAGGTATATTTGAAGAGCCCGGAATATCTCAAATCTTCAGCCGAATCACTGGGTAGATAAAACAGAAAAAACAATCACCCATCAAATTCTGCCTTCACGCAGGCAGGCGTACATGCCCACAACATCAACAACAATAACTGGGTGGTGGTTTTGAATATGTTGTATTTTCACCCCTACCTGGGGAAAGCTTCCCATTTTGACTGATATTTTTCCAGATGGGTTGAAACCACCAACTAGATAAAGATATATAAAAAGAACAGGGGTTGATGAATTGATACATGTTTCAAAAAGAAACCAAAAACAACAATCGCAATCAACACTTAATGGTAGAAAATCGCCAGGGGGGTTTTCATTTATATTTTTTCGTTTGTCCTTGGGGGTTCGCAGCAAACGGAAACCGGGGGGTAGTTTTTTCAATGACTCCAACAGGCGCACCTCAGATACCTCAGTCATCATCACCCGGAAGCTCCGAAGGGTGCGGAGGGCCCACAGGATCAAGAACGGCAAGGGGGGGGGGATTGGGTCATGGTGGAAGGAATCCTGCCAAACCCTTAGGGTTTAGGCTTCACCACCAACGTTAAAATACCTTTTAGCACCAATCTAGCCGTTTGGCGGACACCAAACAAACCCAGCACAAGACCTTTCTCAGATGTTTCTCAACCTTTGAACATGTGAATCTACCAGCCAAAATGGTCCAATGTAAGGATATTTGACACTTGTGTTTTTCCAAATGGTATAGCTAAAGCTTGTACTGTCCCCACCTACCATGCCTTTCCTGCGTTCCCTGGCATGAAGCGAACCAAAAAAATCTCAGGCCTATTGCCACAGCTCCTCGCTTGGCTGCAGGTGCAGGTGGCCCGGCGAATGGGAGGAATACCAAGTTGGAGGAGCATTTGATCATGTATATATATCAATTTCTTATCAGCTCATTTAATATGGTTAATAAGCCCTTAATAAGGCCTTATTTCTGGTGGGGATAGTTATTGATGAGGGTAATATGTGATTTGTCTCTCACAGACTTGGTGGAATATTGAGAGAACAACGGCGAAAGGCCACAATTTTTTTCTTTTAACATCTGACTCACGGTTACCCACCAAGGCACCACAGATATCGCAGCTCCTTCATTCCGTTTATCAACACTGGTGATTTGTAGCCATGTTTGAGGACAGATTCCTGGCAAATCAATCTCAATCTCCAAGACTGTCAAGCTTATCTCAGTTTGGAGATGGATGCAAATAGTTGAATGTTACGTCAAGAAGTGGTTTTAGTACGGTAACCCCCCCAGACATGACCGGCTTGTTTCGGTGCAAGATGGCAATTTTCCCAGAGAATCTGGTGCATAGATTGTCTTGACACACACATATATGTATATGTATATGATTGTATATGTATACATACTTATATATTTATAGCCTGGTCCTGATGAGGCAACATTGACTTCCATCTTAAGTTAACCCACTTGGTTTTGCCTGAGTTTACTTGCGGCTGAAAGGTCTCAGGTTGGTTGATTTGGAAGTTTCAGGCTGAGGCAGTTGGCCCCATTTCAAGACACGGTTTTGTCCCATTCAGATTTCAAAGACCACTTGGTGTCAATAGCACATCTCGATTTCAAAGAAGCACCACTGAGGAGACATGTTTTGCCACTTCATGCTTCGGTGATCCCCTCAGTGATCCCTCCAGGTGATGTCAAAGATGGCGTTCCACAGTGGGGAGATTTACAGCTTCAACTGCATGAGCAGTTCCTTGCCCGCCCAAAGGATGACCTCTTTGGCATGTGAGACGAAGTCAAAACTTTCCATTCATTGTAGAATCACGATGTCTCACGGATGATGATATGTATATATACGTTATATAGTCCTATGTGTTCGGGCATATATGTAAATATTTGTATATGTTATATACATGTTCAATCTCGACTGTATATATGATGATGTGTGAATTTTTCATGTGTTATTGCGTTGGGTTGGGTACAAACTTGTGGGAACTCGAGCCATGGCATCATTTAGAGTTTGGAGGGACCACGGGTTTTGATGCATTAAGAGCTGTGTATTTGTCACGATGATCTTAGGTCAGAAGGCTGATATGATAGCTGAAAACTTTTACCCACACACACTTTCCATGTTGAGTGTGCACAACCTGACCCTTATGGGTCAAAGGTTGATCATCTAACTTGGTAAATCTGCAAAAAAAAAATTGACACAAATCACACATCAGATGAATGACCCGAACTTTCGTGGAGTTTCCAAGCTCCCCATCCCCGTTTGAGGTTAGAAACTCTTCGTCAGAAGCAACGTAGTCAAACTTTGGAGGCTCCCTGTGAGGCCTTGAAAAGTTGGTCGTTTAGGAGGAAAAATTCACCTGGTTCATGACTTTCAGAAGCTTAAGCAGTGCCTAACCCGGGTTTGGCAAATTTTATGGTGACCCAGTTGGATTGGAGATGTTTAAGCAAAGAAACACATCGAAGATAAGTCCCGAAATGGTTTTTGTTGAACAGTATGGGTCATTGTGTCCTTAAAAAAGCCCATTGGAAGTTTTGTTTTCTTCAACAACAAAAAAGCAACAAAGTGATGCAAATTCAATGGGTGCAAGTGACCTGCCAATATTTGCCCTGCACAAATAAAAAGCTGACCCAACATGTCAGGGTGACCAAAAGAGTTTGGTGAAATATGATGTTTTTTTTTCGCAAGGCCGCAGTCTCGGAATCCCAGGCGACATATTCCGGTCCGGGGGAGAAACCGCGGGTCCGAAATTTTTGATGAACCCATGATGGGTCATGATGGATTAGTGTATAACTCACGATGACTTGTGATATGTCATGAAAATGCCTACTGTTTGAAAGATTATACCCAAAGCATTTCTTTTGGATGTCAAGTGTTACCTTGCCCTCAAAAAGGTTCAAGATGTACAAAGGGTTTTCGTGCTGAAGGTTGGGGAAGTATATTGCTGGGAGGATCGATTGTGTTGACTTATGATATCTTATGATTATATATAGAGCGGATCGTGATGAGGCATGATTCATGATTGGATTTCTGAAACCTCAGCCACTGCAGAAGAAGTGATGGGTGATATCAATTGACATTCAAGCACTGTAGATGTTCAAATGATATTCCGCTTTGGGATGTATATATATATATATTAATAGATATATAGTTCTTATATCATACCATGTTCAATCCGTAATGTTCCTTATGCTTGCATAGTGTTTAGCAAAGCTATATAGATCTCGTTTAGCCTTTCATAAGGACACCTTCTTGGAGGAGTCACCTTGCACCTCGCTGATTGCTGCGGAGGCGGAGTTTATGAAGCGACAACAAGACTCCTTGGCCGAACGTTTGATCCATGCGGGCTTCATTCCAGTGCCTTGGATTTTTCATGCGTTTTTGGCGAAAAGGATGAGGGGGAAAAAACGAAAATGAATGTGTTTTCTTTTAAGGGTCACTGTAGTGTGATTGCAGGGTGAGTTCCTGGGTGGAGAAAAAGATACTCTAATCATTGACGTTACTTCATGTGCCTATATATTTGTTGTTAATATGCACACTTGTATGTTTGTAGCGCGCGCCTCTGAGTCTAAGGAAGTTAGGAATACCAGTTCATACGGTCATAATCCAACCTTCCAGTCAGACACCCTGGCCGGGACCTTTCCTTCTCTTCAAGTGGTTGGAGTATGAAATGAAGATTTGATGGTGCTACATTTTAGGTAGCAACTTTGGTGGGTTTAACAATGATTTACCAGTTCATCACTGCTACACCACACCTTGGGCGCAAATCAAATGGCGTAAGCCTCATCATTGGTCATGGTTGTGGTCATCATGAGTTTCTTCATCTTCATCCTATTCAACTCCGTTTGCCTCCCTACTTGTCACTTGTCATGTTTTTGGATTGAAACCATTCAGAACTGCAGGATCTAGGCCTTTCCGGGAGCACGCGACCACCCGCTTCGTGTGGTGCCCCAGTGAGATGCACAGACTAGATTTATCACAGGGTCTTCCGGTCTTTTCATGGCCAGTTGGAATTTTATATGGGTATGTCAGGGTATGTCTTACATGTTCTTCTCAATATATCAGAAACCATTGCGAATGATTTTTCTTATCCAACTCGATCCGCCTCTTAATGATTGGTCAGGGCATTCCTCGGTGTCGAACCAGGATTTGACGCCAGGATCCATTGATTCGTAGATGTCGTGGGTTTTTTTTTAACCAAACACCACGGATCCGCCCAAAGGAATGTCAGAGTTACACAGGTGACACTTTTTGAAGAGCCTGAATCATATCCAATCATGTAATCATATGTTTTAATTGAAAGCGCAGTTTCATTGGTTTTTATTGGACTTTTTAGCATACTGCAATAGTAGGGGGTTTTCATGTGATGAATTTAACAAAGAATGTTATTGATGCATGGGGTCTGATGTGAAAAACGTCTTCCCACCCTTGGAGTTTCTTTATGTTTCTTTGGGTTTTGTTGATTGATCATATTGAAAGAGAGGACCTCCAAAAAAAATAATCAATCTGCCGATCTATCTTGGCCCTTGACAGCTTGTGCCCTCCAGGGGTCGCCATGAAAGCGAAGATACTGAGCAGCCTCGAGACTCGGAGACACCGTAGGGGAAAGCCCAGCACCAACCCAGGAGGGAGGAAGGGTCAGGCAAATGTAGCTACAAAAATCCGGAAAATTTCGACCCAAAGAAGTCCGAACAAGGGCGTCAAGGTAGCAATCATAGTCTCAAGTTGGGATATGAGCACAATGACAATGACTATCTATCTTTCTTGTAGCCCCTCGGAACTACTAGCCAGCCCTTGCCACTTGATTGAGAAGATGAGTTTCCTTTTGATGTGGGAAATCAGTCTTTGCTTTGACCTTGGAGCTGGTATATATAAGCATATATATGTTTTTCAAATCCCATCTGCGTGGTGGTGTTAAACATTTTTTACTTTGACCCCCTACTTGGGAAGATCCAAATTGACGAGTATATTTTTCAACTAGATTGAAGCCACCAGGTAGCCATTCTTGTTGAGTTGTTGGTCGATGTTTTGCGTCTATTTCTCTAGGTGGTGGTTTCAAATATGCTTTATTTTCACCCCTACTTGGGGAAGATGTTGACTGATATTTTTCAATTGGGTTGAAACCACCAACTAGTTCTTGCTGCCTCCATTTTTGTGAGAGAGACTGCTTTTGGTCGAGGGCAAAGCTGGTGCTGGAAGAACACATCGATCTTCATGCTGATTAAATTTATAGTAAGAAGAAGTCTAAGACAACCGAAAATCCAACTGAACAAATAAAAAATTCCGGTTGATACAGGGGGTTCACTCAAAAAACATATTTTACGTTAAATTTGTGCTGGTGATGTTTTTTACTTTAGCAATGATATTTCTTCAAGATAACAAATCCTTTTGTCTAAGATTACTTCCGCTATATACATTCTTTTAAAAGGAATCTTAGATCTTCCCAAGGGCAGGGTGTGAGACCCATGGTTTTTCGCTCACGAGGGCTTCACCAGAACTCTTTGGCTGGAGATCTTCTTCGTGTCTTGGACTTCTAAACAGATGGAGAGGTTCCAAGAAGTTTCAACCCCTTGGACCATCCATCCTTGACCCGAAAATTCCTACCTGAAACTGATATCAATTGCTTTTTGAGTGTTTTCTGTATATTTTTGTTGCTTCATGAGGGAAGGATTGGCCGATTGGCCCCTTCAAGAAAAGTGTGCAGAAAAAACATCAATTTACACTGGCGGACCTCAGGACCATGTTTTTCCAATGAAGAAAACACTGGGTATTTCGATAAGTCGCCAAACGCATGAACTTATCTAATTTGGGTGGTGGTTTTGAATATGTTTTATTTTCATCCCTATTTGGGGAAATGATCCAATTTGACTAATATTTTTCGGATGGGTTAAGAAACCACCTAGTAATTGATTCGGTTCACGTGAATCCATAGTAGAAAACCGTTTTTCCAACAAAACTGGTGGAGTAGCAGCATGACATATGGAACTCCAAGCTGCAGAAAAAAAAATACGGTCCTAAATTTGGCTTTTACAAGACCAAATCGATTAGAGGGGCACTGTTTCCATGACAGCATCATTGGAGATGCCGTTCTGATTATTGCATCCTTTTTGGTGATTACAATAAGGCCACTATTTTCATAGTCTGAGTTTTAGATGCTGATGTGAAGTTTAGCCACGTGGTTTTTGGGGTCGCAAGCATTGAACAACCTGGAATCTCAGAAACCAAGGCCACCTCCTCAGGTGCCAAATGAGATGGCCTTTGGAGCGGGCCGTTTGAGATAACGGGTTGAAAACAGGTAGTTTTTGAATAGGAAGAAAACGCAAGCGTTGGTGGCTCCCAGTAGGTTGAACCACCCCACCACGTCGGTTTTTGTACGTTTGAAACGGAACCCCCAACAAAAACACAGAGGAAGGTTGTATGTTTATGTTTTATGTGGTTCAACTGGGTAGCTCAACCACCTGTATTTGGACGTATTTCATGTTCCATTATGAATAAACACACATATTTTTCATAGGGATAAGCAAAGAATGATGAGAGGCCCCCTGCCTTTGCACCTGATGCGTGATTCAAAATCAGCAACCAATGGCAGGTTTGGTCAGCAAGGGGGCTAGTTGGCAATGTACATCTGACGGCACTTGTGAACTATATGTTCTCACAAAAAAAAACGAGTCCTATGTGGATTTCCCTATGTAGACAACATGTTCATGTCGTTGGCCCCTCCCTATGCCAACCTTGCAAGTGCCGCCGCATTTGGTTATAGTTTCCTTTCATTCATAGTGCATACATTGCCTTCGCAATGTGACAGGTGTCCATTCCATGTCATTCCTTTCTGCATCGGAAAGATGTAAACATGTATTTAAATCGGATAATAAGTATATTATCTCAATCAATACACATGTAACTACATGTGTAGATATATGTATGTAAACACGTTTGCAAATATTTGTATAATATATCAATCTGGAATTGCATATACCATTTCCCTGTTTGTGTCTTCCCTATCCAACTTGCCACACCGCCTTCACGCCAGGCAAGACCTTCGGGTCCCGCCGTGGTCTCCGGGCCCTTCCGACGGCCTTCACAAAGGTGGGCGTTTCGAAAACCCGCCGGAATCTCCGCGGGTCGGTCAGCCCCTTACATGGAAATATGCCCAAAATGCTGCTTGACTCAGGTTTAGGAGTTATATGAAATGATAGGAATTGGCTTAGATAGAACAAGTTGCCGTGATGTTTATCGGAAAATCTATGAAAATCCAAGGTTGGTGGAAACCTTTGAAAAAAAAAAAACGCCTTTAAGGAAAAAAACAAGCTCCCCACTCCTTGGTGGCTTCCATGGCCAAGATATACCTATGTAAATGTTCTATCTATCTTTGAAGGGTCTCAGATTGAAAGAGAATGACTTTCAAACAAAGGGACGACGGCCAAAAAACAATCCAAACGCTCACAAAGGCGAAGCAGTCTTCCGCAAACACTTCTTCAAGTGAGATGTGCTTTCAGGGATCGTGTTGCATCTTATGTTGGATGTTGTTTCTTAGAGAGTGTTATGGGAGGAAGGCCTGAGATTCGATAATCTTTGGTCCAAGAGATTTGACATGTGGGGTATTGTGGGATCGCCATAGGCCAGAGTATTTTCAGTTGCCTGCTGCTCAGTTGGCTCGGCGCGTTGCAGAGATGAAGGAAAAGAAAGGAAATTGATAAACAATTGAGGACTAGAGCATCATACATCTCTTCATAATGTCATTATATGAATTACATAGTAAAGTTGTCACCAACACGACCAAGCAAATGGGAACTGCGTGGCTCAGACTAGGAGTGATAAGAGCAGGTGACACCCCAATTGATAAACCTCAATTCATTTAGCAGATTCATAGTTTCCTGGTTGGTGAACGATTTGTATTCTGCTGTTTTTTTAATTATCAGCATCCTAGACAACTCCCCCATGACAAAGCTACCATCACCAGAAATGATTTTACCCCTGCAGATTAACATGGAACATAATCATGGAGGTTTGGAAGGTTATGTCCCTTTCCAAATGGGTGATTTGTAGGTTCCATATTAATCTTCCAGGGCGTAAGGAGCCCTTTATGAAAACCCCTAGCAATTCAGCAGTGGGATAAGACCGAGGTTTTTCCAAGCTCCAGTCACCAATGGTTCACCTGTTTTCACCTAAGGTCACCAGAGACACCGAAGCAACTCGAGGACAGTACAAGCCACGCTGCTTTGGGAGAAGTTGATGATTTTTTTGAGATCTCTTGTGATATTTTCTTTTTTAACATACATGCAATACGTATAATTTGATACATATATATATATATACACATACATACATTTATAGAAGGGCTACCGCCCATGCCGCCGACCCCGGTAGTGGGTGGTGGATATTTTTCTTGAAAGTTGGCATGAAGGCACACTGGCAGGTACACTTTGGCGGATATCAAAGATGTTGTGCAGAGCCTTGGCTAACGCCATGATCATTTTGACCAACAGCAAATCAATGGCAGGCATGATTTCATTCCACAGCAGTAAAATGAGAAGGTGATTTTTTACATACTGTTGATGGAATAAATCATGCACCAGTGGATAGGTAGTCTATCCCATGATTTACAGGGTGTTATACATCTCAATATGCATTTGCATCTTTACCGGCTAGGCATGCATGGCTCCGTGAAATCAGAGAGATTCCGGAGTTCGATATGCCGGGGCATACTTCCTCCTGGAAGAAATCACACCTTGAACTTTTTGCTGAAGGCGGGGAGCTCTCCCGGGAGAGAAGAAGACCAGTTTTGGCCGATTTTTTAGGCCAGTATTCTGAACCCCTCTCTTGGTGGATGAAAAACTTGAAGAGCCTACGATCACGTAATACTTTTACGTACATATCGATAGAATATGAATCAGATTGAATCAGAGATCGCAAAGATTGCTCAGTGATGCTTGATGTTGGATTGTCATACACACATTCACCAAATAGACTGCCTCCTTCCACAAAAACCAACCACCTGAGCATCAAAACTCCGTTTGTATTTTGTTTTTAAGCTAAGGGTATGAAATACTACCCAGTTATATATTAGAGATTGTGATTGTAATAAGCCATCATGTAATGGGTCCTTATAACCACCAAAGGGATTACATGAATTATTTCTTAAGCCACTATAAGGATCCCACATATCCGAGATAATAAGCCGGCCACCCACACCAGCAGGTCCAAAAAGTGTCTATACGTGTCCCTATTGCGAGACGGCGGTTCAGTCGACAGTGCAAAATGGCACGGTCTTCACTCGAAACCACTGTGGAAAGCAGTCCCGTGTGAAAGACGGCCAGGTGATCAGGTCATATCAGCATGCATGCCCCCACTGCGGCGCCACAGTTGTGTCTACAAAAGCGAAGGGCCGAATCCAAGTCCAGCACACGATGCCGAACGGCCAGCCGTGCAAAACAATGCAATGGAAGGCGTCCGGCGAAAACATGCCAGGACACGCGACATGATGCCCCGCCCGTCGCAAAAACCCAGCGCCACGCCGCCCACAAAAAGTGCTAACGTCGCTTTCTGAAGCCCTAAAAGAAGAAGTTACAGCGCCACACCACCCACGAAAAGAGCGTAACGTCGCTGTCTGAAGCCCTTAAAGAAGAAGCTACACCGCCAAGGCAACGACCCCCAGGCCGGAGCTTCCGCAGCGGCAAACCACCATCAGAACAAGCCGCAAAA
>DF241188.1:0-32738 GCA_000507305.1 Breviolum minutum Mf 1.05b.01
ATCTAAGTACAATGCTTCTATCCAATGTTTCGGTTATTTCTCCAAGCCCACACACGTTCACGGAAGGCGGACTTGACAAGTAAGTAGCACCAGAAAAACACTTGTTTGCTGTTACGCTTACTTTGTCAAATACATAATTGGCCTCCACAAAATGATCTTCTACGGTAGACGAAGCATTGGAAGTCGGAACTTCCTCAATCAAGGGACCTGGAGTTGCAATTCTCGGAGATATTGGATTATCATCCGTTTCTGTCACAGGCTGTTCTTCAATGGTCTTATGTTTGGATCTTCGAGCAACATCATCAGTCATGTCACGAAGCCTTGGCATGCTTGGTTCGAGCACTCCACCCAGATGAGAAACTTCTGGGGCTATGGAACGAACTTGGGACACATCATTGCGATCAACCATGAAGAATTGCACAACTGCGACACTTTCACATTCACCTATCATCTTAGAAAGACTAACAAATCTTGTTCCTGTCATATAACTATGGGACCATTCATCTAACTTACCAACGTGCCACCACAGCAACAATGTGTCATCAAAGTTTACCGCGGTCAACGACTGAACATTGGTACCAAAACGAAAGCCTATCACACCATCCAACTGCATGCACACTGATGCAACATAAAGTCCTGCGGAAAGGACTTCTGCAAACTTCCCATTGGCTTGACAAGGCAACCAGTGACTTCCCTGTCTGATCCATCCCACTCGAGTGATCAGTCCAATGTGACTTTCAACTTCTTCTTTGAACACACGAACTGGACCAGTGGGTTTGGTGAGAAACACTGGAAACAACAAGGATCTACGGACATCACCTATCCGCACTGCGATCACACGACCTTGCCATTTGACATGAATCATTCCATCTTTCATGCTTGTTAGATTAACGACTTCGGCTGGTCCAATCCATCCATGGCCATCTTTGGTGATTGGCTTGCGATAGAAGTCAACCATATCATTAAGTTCTAACTCCAACAATTCACCAGCTCTGCGTGTTTTGGTTTGACTGGCAATCTTGGCTTTCATTTCAGCTGTAGCTTGGATCATTGTGCTTATAGCAATTTGTCTCAAACGAGCTGATTCTGTGTCTGTCATTGGTTCTTCACTTTCTTCTGACATGACCGAAAGCAAAGGCGGCACGCGACCAAAGAGAGCTTGATATGGCGATGAATTCCCCACTTGGAACAAAGCGTTCTTTGCGAATACTGCCTCTGAAAGAATCATGTCAAAACTTGCTGCAAAGCCTTCTGAAGTGGTTTGGTCTTCGATTAGATGAAGTTGTCTTCTAAGGATGTCGTTATGTCTTTCAACCATCGTGCAATGCTGGCTTTTGGCACGAAACGAAAGTTGAATGCCTTTGTTTGCAAACCATTCAGCAACCTCATCACGAACTAACCCTCCTTCCTGGTCAGTGAGCACATGTTGTGGAGGTCCATAAATTCTCAGCCACGAATTGCAGAAACCTGCCAAGATACTGGATGATTCACGATTCGGAAGAATGGCTACTGCACTCCATCTTATGCAAGCATCGATAGCATGTAGAATTATGAACGTCTTATAGAAGAGCAGGTCAATTTGAACTTCTTGGTTGAAGCTTTCAGGAACTCTCATTGATGTCACTGTCTTGGGACCCGTTCTCTGCCAATTACGACACACAGAGCAAGTGTCAACTATTGAAGGGATCAGAAGAATTACTTCTTTGGACACACCTGCAGCTTCAAGCAATGTCATCATTCTCTTAGACGATGCATGAAACCATCTTATGTGTAACTTACGAAGCATGCGACGAACCACACCTTCTCTAATTGATTTCAACTGCTGCAATGCAAAGCCAAGGTCATAACGTGACCAACTTGGTGCTTCTGCAACATCAGGCCTGTCATCAGGTATAGCAACTACACCTGCAGCTTCATCTCCACGATCTAAAATGGCACGAGGAGCTTCGACCTGAACACCTGCTTCTGCTCGTCGTCTACCACTGCCACCTTCTCCACTGGATGCTGCTTTGTCAGCTCGTCTTCTTTCTGCTTCATCGGGAGACAGTACTTCTGGATCCGGTGATGCATCTGCAAGAACGTCTCCAGGAACACCATCTTCACGCCTTTCAAGTCTCAACTCAGCCGTTGGATCACGAAAGGCTGGAACACGTCCATTGGCCCACGCTCAGAGCTTGCACCTTCTCCAACAGTCCTAGCTATCGACCAACGACAGTCTGGTCCATTGGTGTGTGAGGGATGATTGCGATGACGATGATGCTTGCAGCCATCACACTCCCATATCATTGGTTCAACATCTCTGAACTTGCAACCGGGACCCCGATCATGTCTAGGATCCTCACGTCGTATGTGTCCACGACATCCTGGGCATGTGATTTCCCCTTCACCTGCTGCTGCTTCTGAGAAAGCATAAGCACGATCATTACGTTGCATGTTGATGATGCACTCTGACACTCCTGCAGCGATGCGTTCACACAATTGCAATGGCCAAACTTGCATAGCACTACTTGACACAGTGGGGTGTCCATCGTTTGCCCAACTGCCTATATGAGCATGAGGATGTGATCCATCACAACGAAGATTCTGAAGATACATGAGCAAACGTTCATCGGATGCCCAAATTTCAGTGGTCTTACGAACAGGCCAGTATGGTGATGTATGCATTGCCAAACCTACCATGCATTGGTCAAGAATTACCTTATGTGCTGAAAGTGCAAGTTGTCTCCACTGAGGTTCCTGATACAACCCGCTTCCTTGTGGCTGTTCAACTAAGTAATGTCTGCCTGCATTGACTTGTTTGATGGCTATGTCTCCACTCAGTCTGGCAAGTGGAACACTAAGCTTTCGACTTTCAACCCAGGCTTCATAGTTGATGCGTTTGTTGAGATGACCCCATTTTGAGTATCCTTTGCATGGGGGTGCCATGATGGTTACTTTTGGTCTATTTCTGTCAACATACGCATGAAGAAAACGAATATCAGATTCCTTTTGAAGATCAATGCCTGCCAACAACTCAAAGTTTATTCCAGTTTTCATGCCATGGTATTTTGCTAACAACATGATGGTTTGCCCCTTACCGCCAAACAATTCAATTGCATCAAGACTGTCGTCCACGGGAAAGCTTGATCTGGTCATGAATGCTTCCTCCATGGTCATGGCACCGAATTGATGCCAATAGGTTGGAACATCTTCACACTCTGATCCATAGAAACTACCACGAGCATTGCAAAACATCTGACTAACGGCATCAATCAGATGATATGATTCATCGTTATCACTTTCCCAAGGATCAAAGGACGAACTGGCAAAATCTGCAATGCTACTAAGATTAGTTCCACAATCATCCTGATGCTGTTCGACGATCTTCTTGCGAGGCACACTGACATGACCATCTGCTTTGCGTTGCTTCTGACGAATGGCACTTTCAGTAGGATAGCTTATGGTGCTGGAAACATGACTCGACTATCTACCATCACGGTGAACACGGTTGCTCCAGTCCATCTATCCTTGAGTGACACGCTGGGTTCTTTCCAATTATCAACATACAAATGTTCTTCTGGTGCATCTATTGAAGAATGCTGGGTCCAACGCACATGTGTCTTTCTCTGTTCACTCAATTTGTTCAAAGGAAAAGGACAATCACTGGGTGAAGGGACGAAAAGACTCAATCGTGGAGTGGTGTGAACACGAATGATCGAATTCTCACTTCCCTGCAGCCAGTAATCATCTTCAGTTCCAGAACACGTTACTTGATCTAACTTCATTTGAATGACTGGTCTATTGCCTGCTGTCTGTTTCAAGTCCAACCGAGAATCATTAAGTTGAGCTTGATGAACATGTGTCACTTCAGGCTCATCGTCAATCAAGTTATCACGAACATGCAAGCTGGAAAATCTTACCGTCTTGGTCTTATCATGGATGAACTCAGGTTGAGGATTGCCTGGTGCTTGTCCAGTATGTTGGAAAACTGCTGAAGCTTGCCTGACAATCATGTTCATTAGTCCTTTCAATGCTGCTGCGAAACGACGATGGCCAGAGTTTCCAAGATCTCTCTGATGAACATGTTCGACTGAATTGCCGCATTCACATGTGCCACGATTCTGCAATGGAAAATTGGTCAACACACGAATGCGTGAGCAACAAGGTGACTGCGTTGAACCTAGACTTACTTCATAGTTACACATCTGATGTATGGTCAACGTTAGGCTGTTCATGCACTCACGAACGGCTTGAAGATTCCACACTTGGCTTCTTTCATTTGCTTCCACTATCACAGCTCGAGAACACTGCTGCTGACAACGAATGATCCTGCAAAGATGTTCTGCCCTGACTGCATCTAAACGATTACCTGAACCAGCACACGGTCCTGCGAAACGAATCCAAAGCAGCCATGGTGACTGCAGAGTCAATTCATTTATCATGTTCTGACATTGAGTTCGGCTGTGAAGATCATGATGGAAATGAATGGTGGCAAATCCGAGTTCTTGCAGTAGACGTTGACGAAGTCCTGCTTTATCTGCAATCACCCATGCCAAGCCATCAGCCCGTGATGATTTCACTGGCTTCATATGTGGCACTTCAACATTGCAATCTGGGATGGAACTGTTAATCTGATTGCTGACACCCTGACCAGTTCCGGCATCAGGGATGTCATGGCTTGAATCTCACTGATGACTCTTCCGTTCTGCACTGGACCGTGCAGGGGAAGAACTCTTGTTGCGTCTGACGCCCATCATGAAATCCAAACGATCATGTGAATCTTGATCTGACTTCGTGGACGAACGTTTGGTGAGTGGCAACACGTAATGTCCTGAATCAGTCAACTCCAATGCGAACACACGACTTCCCGGGCTGAGATGCAATTCAACGCCTCCAGGACCAGGAACAATCATTCGGCCATCACCTAAATCCAACAACGTACGAAGCCTGCGAAGAGTCTTGTTGCCGAGAAGAGGAGGCAACTGTGAATCTGCGATCAATGGGGCGCAGTACGATGCATCAACTGGCTCTCCATTATGATCAACTACGGCCATTTCAACTCGTGCAGACTGATTGGCAATTTGTGATTTCTTGCCCACACCTTCAACTGGCAATGGATTGGTCATGAGGCTCTTCTTCAACTTGCTGTTGTGATCGAGAGTGCACGACCCGGACAGATTGTCGTGAGCTCCGGGATCTACGAGCAGTCCTACTGAGCCATCATGACGCCGTGTTCTCAAATGGAAAACTCCAGAGCCATCAGTCTGAGGTTGTTGCTGCTCATCAACTTCCCACCAGGGATACATGCCACGAGGTCGTTGTGGTTCTGGACACGGCTCACCTTCATCGCGACGTCTCATTCCAACCAGAAGTCTCTGCAGACCTTCGGCATTTGCACGACGAATGGCATCATCCTGACGAGTGGCATTGTCATCTCTTTCACGTTTACGATTGTGACCGAACCATGGTGATCCTGCAGGTGGTGGATGGACAGGCGGTGCAGCACCAAACACTAAAGGAGTTACTTCAGATGCCTGATGTACACCGCTATCATCAACATGCGTTCCACTGCTACGATCAATGCCTGACCCTGATGGATGATTTCCTGGACTCCAATTCGGAGGCTCAGGAGTAGAACCACGATGAGTTGAACCTGATGGTGATTCAGTGACTGTTCTGATGTCACCACTTCAGAAACCACACTGTTGGCTTGAGATACACTACGGAGATTCTCAAGTTCGATACCCAAAGTACTGTTGGCACCTGTCAGAAAATGAACACCCGGCAAAACACCTGAAACACTCGAGCTCCAATTGGGTCGTGCTGTCATCAATGCCATCGATGTTCCGGTTGCAGTGTTTCCCGGATTGACAGGAAATGATGGCCTCGCTCCGTCTGAACCAGATTGTTGATTCTGAGGACAACGACGCCAAAGGTGTTCATCACTCCCACACTTGTTGCATTTCATGATCTGACCATTCTTGTCCTTTGGGTTCTTGCGACCAAATCCACCACCTTTCCCTGAACTCTTTCCTTTCCCACCCGCAAAAGCTCCAGGAGGAAGGAAGGATGCATACGACTTACGATAGCCCTTGCCATTTGACCAGTTTCGTCTGTATCTTCGTGGTCCTCTTCCAGAAAACTTTCTCCAACGTTTGCGAGCAAAGGCATAATCTTGATACACCTCTGCACCATCTTGGCTTCCAACTGATCCTACATCAAGTCCATCGTCAGAACTGGTGTCCGTACTGCATCCATCATCTTGAAAGTAGACACCACATGTTGGACATGCATCTCCATGTCCTGCATGAAATGCATGCTCTGCCACGTTCCAAGCATCATGTCCTGCGTTCTGATTTCCATAGGCACCTGATAACGAATTGGACCATGGATCAGGAGGATGTGGTCCACCTGCAGCATATGCACTGTTCATTGGTGGTGGCATTCCTGCACATGCTGAGCCACGAGGCGTACCAATGTTGTGATGTTCTGTTCCACCAAACGTTGGGAAATATTCTTCAGAAAAATACGCACCCGGATCACCTGTTGCACCTTGTTGTTGATTGTTGTGCATTCGTCCCTCACGAAGGTGGAAGAGACGTCTGACACGATCCATCAAATCATTCAACTGTGCATCATCTGCTGGCATCTGTCCACCTAAAGGTGCTAGCAGTCTGTCCCAGGTTTCGGCATTCAATTGAAGAGCTTGAAGAAGGAGCCACGAAAGACCTGTCCAGTTAATCATGAATCCGGCTCGTTGATGAGCTCTGTTTCTCAAGATATCAAACCGAACCAGCACTGAATCAATTGACTCGTTTGGCATCCTGCGAAAATTCAGAAAGTCCGAGATACTCTTGGTCACATTTTCAGCGTCAAGCGGTGCATAACGTTGCGCAAGCAACTCCACCAACAACATGAGGCCAGGTCGTTGGCCATCACCATCTCTCAACTGCTGTGGCGTTAGTTCTCTTACCAATTCCCGCGCACTGCCTTGAATCTGCAACGCCGCTATTGGTCCTTGACGTGCACCTTCAATCTCAGTAGCACTGCTCCAAAGAACGAGATCTGCTACCCAGCTGCGAAGAGAGTAGATGTGATTGCGTTCGACCGACCAAGATGGAGGACATTTCAATGTTGCAGTTCCCACAAAAGGCGGTCCAGCGTCTGACTGACCAATGCCTGAGCCTCTTGGTCCACCATGTTGTTGATTATGTGGTCTGAAAGGATTCTGTTGCATGCTGCAAACAACCGACGATATCAAAAGCATCCTTGCCAGAAAAACAGTGATGTTCAAACCTTTTGCGCTCAATCCCCGATGTGTCACTTCCGGCACAACATTCGAAGAAGAAGGTTGATACTGCAGTGTTGGCGTCAATGCTTCCGATGTCAAAACTCTGTTTGCATTATGGTCTGTATCATAGATTCCGGTTTGTCCTGCGGACTCGTCCCACTGCCAATCCAGACGTCTCGCTTCATCATTCAGCGACATATGTCCTCCATGCGCATCAAGAGCAGATCGAACCATGTTCATGGCTTGCCTTGACACTTGAACACGTTGCTGATAAGTCAAAACATCTTCTGTCGGCAGAATTGTTGCGTCCGTTCCCAACAAAGTCATGTTGACGACACCCGATGTCAAACCAGAAAATTCAACTGTGAAAGCCGCACTGAACCTGTTTGGCCATTCAGGACCTCCGGTTGTGGTCAGTGCTGCTTCCGTCTGACTGTGATGAGAATGGTCCAATTACATGTACGGGCCCTACGGGCCCTACGGGCTCTACGGGCCCTACGGTGCCTTGCGGGCCTTACGGGCCCTTACGGGCCCTTTACGGGCCCTTTAGGGGCCCCATACGGGCACTACGGGACCTACGGGCCCCTAGCAACAGTCCAGAAACTGACTTCACATGAATACTACCAGGTTTTTTCGGTACTAAAGCTTCGCCAGATCAGTAAAATAACAGTTTAGTCAAATAACAGTTCAGTAAAGTAACAGTTCAGTAAAGTAGCAGCTCAGTAAAGTAACAGTTCAGTAAAGTAACAGTTCAGTAACAGTTCAGTCAAGTAACAGCTCAAGAAAGTAACAGTTGAGAGAAGTAACAGTTCAGAAAAAAACAGTACAGTAACAGTTCAGTAAAATAACAGCTCAGTAACGTCACAGCTCAGTAAAGTAACAGCTCAGTGAAGCAACAGTTCAGCACAGTAACAGTTCAGCAATGAAACTCTCCGTGGCAGGCACACTATTTGGTGACGTCGGAGCGTCACTGCTCGTTGCAAGCATAGCATTTGGCGATGTTGCAGTGTCACTTTTCGTGGCAGGCGCAAAATTTGGTGATGTCGGAGTGTCACTTTTCGTGGCAGGCGCAACATTTGGTGATCTTGGACTGTCACTTTTTTGGCCGGCGCAATATTTGGTGAAATTTGGAGGATAGATAACCGGAGCGCGAAATGTTGTAATTTTCAATACAAAATGTGTTGATGGGGGAGAAAAGTAAGCTCGCCGAACGGGCGGGTTCAGTTTTGCAATTTCATGCTCGGATCATGCTCGGATCATGGTCGAGTCGGCCGCGCATTGTAAATGACGGCTTCAACTGTTTTCAGTACATTTTCTTCATATTTTGGCATGTCATTTTGCGTGGCAGGCGCAATATTTGGTGAGGTTGGAGGGTGAGTGCTATTGATCCGCGCGTTGTCATGACGTTTCATTTGTGAGCAGGATCAATCATGCGTGTCATTTTGCTTGGCAGGCGCAGTATTTGGTGAGGTTGGAGTATAAGTCCTGTTGCTCCCCGCATCGTAAATGACGTTTCATATGTGAGCAAGATAAATCATGAGATTGATTTTGCGGCGCAGGCGCAGTATTTGCTGAGGTTGGAGGGTGAGTGCTGTTGCTCCGCGCATTGTACATGACGTTTCATATGTGAGCAGGATCAATCCTGAGACTCATTTTCGCGGCAGGCGCAGTATTTGGTGAAGTTGGAGGATGACGCTTATTGTTCCGCGCATTGTAAATGACGTTTCATATGTGTCAAAGATCAAACATGAGTGCTACTTTGTAGGACAGAGTAGTACTGGAGTTGTATTTTGTAGTAGAGAGTAGTACGTTGTAGTACAGAGTAGTACTGGAATAGTAATTTGTAGTACGTTGTAATACGTTGTAAAACAGAGTAGTACTGGTACTTTGTAGTACAGGGTAGTACTGGAGCAGTACTTTGCAGTACGGAGTGGTACTGGAGTAGTACTTTGTTGTAGTACAGAGTAGTATTGGAGTAGTACTTCGTAGTACTTTCCCCACAGGCATATGTTCTCTTCAAAACGCCACCTTCTCAATCACTACTGTAACACACGAGCAGAATTAAGATCCGACCCTATTATATGCATCAAGATTCTTGAATATGGTGGGAAGCTATTTTCTAGATCTAAAGATCGTTTTAAACGGTTGGTTCATCTATGGGTTTACGGGCTCTACGGGCCCTTACGGGCTTTACGGGCCCGGCCTACGGGACCTTACGGGCTACGGGCTCTACGGGCCCACGGGCCTTACGGGCCCGCCTACGGGACTACGGGCTCTACGGGCCCTGAGGGCCCTTACGCGAATCTGAACCATGACCACTGTGATTGGGCTCAATGTTGTACTTGGAATCAATGCTATCAGAAGGAATCAAAAACATCGCATCCAGCAAAGCGATCACTCCACCAAGACACAAAGCAGTGATGAGGGCTGATCGACAAACCAGATACCAAAATTGACTGCACATCTGACAACACTTCCGCCCATCGTTCATGGGCTCCGCTACCAAGTTTGAAGCTGATGAGCTAAAGGATCTGCTACTATGACCCACATGATTCACTCCCAGCCTCACGTCTCGATGAAATGCGGTCTGCCCCTTTTCCTTCGATTGCACCATGAATTGCGATCCTGCTAACCTGGGCCAATGTCTGGCCAGTCAGCACCAAAGTGAAACTACTGAAGGGTAAAGAGGCATCTATGAAACTAAAGCAAATCGTCTCGAGACTTCAACGGCCACCACGAAGCATACATGATTGTATGGCTCATGTAGGAGGTGTTAGGATGCTTGACCTCTGAACTATGATGTGGTCACTCAATTTTTTTGGGAGGGCTAATCGAACCTCAAGGAAGATATTCCTAGGAACGGTTTCTCTTCGACCTTCGTGTACCAAAGGTGGCCTCAAGTCATCAATCACCCACCACAGAAATCGATTCAATCAAAGTTTTTGCCTTCTAAAATGGTAGGGGTCCCAACATGATAGAAACAAATCATTCCCACAAGTGGTCAATATACATTTCTGTGGTGATTAAATTTGATGTTACTTTTTTCCCGTCGCAAGAAGAAGTGATCTTTGAACACATTTCAGGAACAGTTTCAGCCTGATGTAAGTATGGAGTCTTCAAACCTTTCCATCCACAGACAGCGATAGTAGTCAGTCTTCTATTTGTTTCAGTAGTGGGAGACGAAAAGAAGTCAATTTGAACAACGGCATGGTATCAAAACAAAAACACTTTGACAAAAAAACAAAACCCAAAGAATACGAAATAACGAATGTCTTCTTAGCTATGCCAGTTAGTGTGGGATTATATAAACCTAAGACTGCCTTTCTTTTCTCGAAACCTGAATGACAGCCATCTTAAGAAGGATCCTCCAAGCCTTCACCATGTAGGGGGAAGGTAAGCTTTCGGTCGCTATCATTTACTAAGACTAAGATATAAAAAAAAACCACACGTGACATTAACAACTCTTTCCATCTTTTTTGAAGAAAACAACACATCCCCAAAACTTTGAACATTTGAAACATTTAAATTAAATTGGAGCTTCAAAGATCTGTTGAAAGCCACCTCTTCACCCATTTTTTTGTTCCCTTTGATCTAGTTCCCTCCCTAACCCGTTACAAACAACGGCTCCTGTTAAGAATTCCAACTCCAAATTCTCGACCATCTGCACTGGAGATATCTACCTGGCGCCGGGTGACGTGAAGCGAGATCGAAAACTCTACAAGGGAACCCATGGTTTTACCTGGAGATAGGGAGATAAGCTATGGACTTTTCCTGAGTTTAGGAGACCTTTTTTGGATCCATAGGGTACGTATATTTACCTACATGAATGGTTGATTTTTTTATGGTAAATGTAGGTAAATATACCATACATGGATGAAAGTGGGAGATAGAATATAATCTAGGTGCTAAATATATTCCTTTCTTGGGAAATCTAGCAGTGAAACCTGTAGTTGTCTATCTTGTCTTTTATCATATCCAACAGGTGGGTTGTCCAAGACAATCAAAATAGATCGAGTCTAACCATGTGAATCTGAAACATAATAAATTTGGAAAACTGCCTTTGTTGTTGTTTTGTAGGCTTCAGCGAAAAAACAACTTTCTTTTTAAGGAGGCCAATCCTCTACCGACAAATTTACCGTTTGGGCGGATTCTTTCAGGGAAAATCCTCTCGGCTGGAAACAGTTTTTGCTAGCCAAAACTTCCATACCGATTTCTATCAAATGTACCCTTCAATGTAACTAGCAGCAAAAGAAGCTGAAAATGGATGGCTAAAAGACTACCTTCCTTTTCGGGATAATATTTCTGGCAGGTACTATGCTATGTTTCAAGGAGCGTTTTGAAATCTTTTGATCATTTTTTTCGTAAGAAACAGTTTTTTTTTCTAAGCCATTAAATCTACCGTTTTACTACTACATGTATATATATATATATATACGTATACAACCTAAATGAGACTAATGGGGTGTCTCTTTTTTTTTATCAACCTCAACAAAAAAAGATCACCCCCAAAATCAACCGGAAAACATCACCGAATTCTGAGGCCTTTGGAGCCAACCAGTAAGCATAACTGACGACCAACCAACTGGAAATGACTTATGCTCACAAAAGTTTTCTTATACAAAAAAAATGAAGTAATTAAACAACATTATAGGACGTGAAACATGTATATCAATAATTTCAAATGGATCATAAATTATAACATTCTAAAACAACTACATAATATATACACAATCTTATTAATTCAAACAACAGATCCCAAAAACTAACCAAAATAAGCTAAACCCTACCTCAAAATAAAACATATACCATCATCCCCAACAAAATCATCCACCATCCCATCCCATCCCTCCTCAGGGATCCCCCACCAGCGTGCCGGCCGTGATGCCATTGAGCTCGGTGATGTTGCGGATCTCGTTGTCGTAGATCCAAGGATGACCCATGTCCAACAGCAACTGCCGTGGGAGCTCCTACAGCAGCTGATTCCTACCATTGGATCCCAAAAACTAAACTAGGTGGTGGTTTCAATCCATCTGAAAAATATTAGTCAAATTGGATCATTTCCCAAGTAGGGGTGAAAACAAACATATTTGAAACCACCACCCAGTAAAGGTAATTGAAGCTGTTTTTTGCCCGCCCAAAATATGGGTGAACTGACCTGTGAAAAAAACCTGATCCCAGGTGATTCATGCATGACCCACATAAATCCCCACAACGTTGGAGGCCACCAAAAACCTTTGAAAGGGTGACGTTTTCACCATCCAAAAAAAGGTCACAAGGACTTGCCAGGTCTGAACAAATGACTGTCTATTCCTACCTTTATGGACCCCAACACCAAACTAATTGAAGGTTTTTCGCCCTAAAAATAGGGGTGAAATGTATACCGCCTGAAATGAAGGGTTGTGGGTTCTCATGGTAAATTGAGGGCATTTGGGAGGGTGAGGGTCCGGGTGATTCCCTTACTAAACCACCATTTTTTCCACCTTTCGCCCGTAACGCCACTCCAAGGGTAGCTGCACACTGCAGTACCGGTGTGACTGGAATGGACAAAATGGCCTTACATACCGAAGCTGCTCCCGTTTCTGAACACCGTTGCTTGGGTTGCACCGTTTCGTCCATTGGCAATGGTGGGGTGAAGTCATAAGTTTCACCCAAACCTCAAAAACTACAGATTTCCATATGATTTCACATGATTTCCTGAGGACATTGTTTCGGATTTTTATATTACTGGAAGTTTGCCATTTGTTCGAATATATTCATCACATAAAAATATCATAACATCACCCTAATTTGGTGTATATACTCTTGGTATTTCCAGTATTTTCCTATGTAATTTACTTATAAACGCTGGTTTCAATATTTGTTCAGCCAGATTTCGATTCAGTTTTGGACTCTACCACTTAAAAACCCTCCAATTAAAATTGGGACCGTTTTATCCAATTCACGGGGGGGGGGGGGGGCATTTTTTTCAGTTCCAGGTGTTTTCAAACAGATTCTTGTGGGGTTTCAACTTGCAACCCAACAACCCCCACCCAAGTCATGTCACATCTTTGAAGCGAAAACACCACTTTTCAGCAGGTAAAATTTTCACTCCTCTTTCAACTGTGCCACTGGCCGAGCTTGACCTGGATTGAACAAGACAAGCCAAAATGAACTACCTAAGGGCTAGTGACAGTGCATCATGGTGGAACTCATGGAAAACCAGAAGAAAAGCTTGAAAATATCAGAAAAACATGTCATTTCACCCCAGCTCTGTTCATTTCATCCATTTTTTTTTTCGTCTTGGTTTCAGAAAAACTGACTCTCCAAGAAGCGTGGAGAAGCCACATGCCTCCTGGGATGGGATAAGCATCTGGGATGATCAGTTGGAAAAAAACATTCGTCGTACCCTAAGAATCCAAGGGCCCCTTCCCGGTCGAGTAGGATTGATGGTCGATTACTCCCATCCCCAGGTCATAGAATTGTAGGGTCTTTTCATCCAATCCCGATAAGAGTGACATACCGGTCGGGCGACAGCATCGGCGATTACAGGGTCTCTAGTTTCCTGTACACTGTAAACCCCATAGGATCCATGGGACTGGTATATTGGCGTACATTTACCATACAAATCAACTAAATGTAGGTAAATATAGCAGTCCCATGGATTCTATGGGAACCATCCCAACATCCCTTAATTTTCTATTTCTATCCTTTACGTTGGGATTACTAAACGTTGTGATCAGTTAACTAAAAAAACACCATTCCCCTAATCCAACTCCACGAGTCACCCGACACCTCCGGGTTTTTCTCCAAACTGACCCAACAACCCGGAAAAAAAAACAGCCAACCATGTGACAATTGCAGTAAGTTTGTGTTTTTTGGACCATGGAATCTTCCGGCTAGTAGATAGGTCGGTTTTTCTCGTTTCTCCCATGAGTTTACCGTTGGATTTTTGTATACATCACGAATCACGAGTCGCAGTCCTTGAAATCAAACGCCCCAGGTTGCATGTCAGGCACCGTGTTGGGCAACGCCACATGTGTCCATGGCGGTTTTTGTGGTCAGAATCAGGGAAGAGTGGCAAACGTCAGTGTTGTAACAAGTGTGGTATAAGTCAATGTCAGTGGTGGTGTGTATGTGAACTTCCTTTGGACACCAGGGATTTGGTTCTCTCAATATTCAATGATTTTAAATGATTTTAATAGTGAATATGAATCGAAACCATGCTCCCCGAATTTTCAACAAGTACCTCAACTACTGGGTCCCGACCTTTCTCTTCTTCTCTGCCGTGATTCACTTAAATCTCTATGACAACATCGACAAATCAACATTCCATGGCAAAGTTTCATGGGAACTCAACTGCAGTGACAAATTGGGATGGGCTTTTATTACATGTCCAACAATTTTAGTTCACAATGGCGGGTTTCGAGTTGTGCACATTGAAACTTTGATATGGTGTGTTTTGACTTTCTGGTTTGTGTGTTTTTGTTTTTTGTTTGTTGTTGGAAGGTTGCCAAAAAAAAGCAGCTGCCATAAATTTTCTTCAAGTTCCAAATTCTTGAATTGAAATGGCTGTCCAGTTATATAAAATCATCACACCAAAATCTGGGTGACTGATCATATTTCACCACCCTCCAAACCCTTGAAAGGATCTTGCAAACAATCAGGGGATAGTTGGATGTACCCCTTGCCAACGTATCCCTATGAGAAATCCCTATACAAGCCCTATCTATCTGTTAGGGGTACACGCAATTGTCCCTTAGATTCCCTTTCTTAGGATGTAGCTGGATCCTTAGGGAATTGCCCTAACAGCTTGCATTTCTATCAACGATGCCCCATTTCACCACCTATCAAAAACACACAATATTTTCAAGGACTTCTTACCCATCCTGGCTCCAAAAAATGGTTTCCCTTAATCTCAAAGCATTCTCATGAGTCAACACGAAACGCCGTGAAGCGAACCGTAGATCTTCACTTTTTAAACCTACCTTCCAGCATTTTTCAACAAACACCCTGCAAACCGACCCCCAAAAAATAATCGACTTGAGAAAATTTCCGTGGTTTTAAAGGATTCTAGAAGATCCTAAACATGGCAACAACCCACGTTTCCCTTCCCTCATTTTTAGGGGGGTTATTTCACCCATATTTCTGGGGATTAAAACCTTCAACCAACTTGTACAACTTTTGTAGGGAATTTTCGTGGTGTTTTATTGGTGCAGCATTTGGGTACATTTTGGGAGCCTCTAACGGTAATAAGTAGGGTGAAATAAGTCCACTTACAACCCATTTATAAGGCCATTTACAGGCCATATAACTCCATCCAAAGCCTAGTAGGACCCCGTCTTGTAAGGTGGTTTGTGATCCTTCCTGAAAGGATTTGTATAATCCACCGAGCCCTAATCCACCACTCCCAACATGTATAGAACCGACAAAGTCTCGTCAACTTGTCAACATTTGTCAACCCAACATCCTGTGGGTCCCATTGCTTCAACGAAGTTATACAAGGCATCTTTTCTTTTAGTGAAGTAGCTGAGGTCGACTCTGTGACTAAAATCCCTTGGAAGAATTGGAGTATTTTTCAAAGGGATGGACCCTGTGATAAGGATTTTCCGGAAATGAAGTTTTTTTTTCCGTTATTTTCTTGGAGATTTTGGGGATAGAATTTTGCTGAGATCTTTTGTTTCTAACTTCCCCTCCAATTCAAACCAATGGGAGTTGCATCTGTGAAATGAGATGCAAGTTGTTGCAGTTTTTGGCACCATGGGATGCCCAAGTGAATTCTGAAAGATCATTTGGCACTGTTCAGCGAGGCCCTCAAATTGGAGTGAATGTGATGTCTGTCACAATTGGCAGGTGATCGGAGACACTGCCTGACGATCCCAAACCATCAACTTCACATGGAGGGAGTTTTCGCCTAGTTGATGTAAAGACTTCTTGCATTTAAGAAGGTTTTTTGAATCTGTAAAGATACGTTGTTTCAGTATGAAGCTATAACCAATCAATCAAACAATCAATAAATCAGCATGTTTCTTTGCTCCTTAACGGATCTTTAAACACCATGGTGAATTTTCAATCCAAACTGAATTCCCTGGTTGCTAAAAACAAACAACGGAAATTTTCCCTTTGATCCAGGAACACAAAAGCAGCATCCCCTGACTAAACGAAGGGTAAGACTTTTTATATAGACTTTTTTACATCGAGAAAAATTCAACCAACTCAACTCCGTATTTTGCTTCAAAAAGCCGTGCAAGGTGAGGTCAGTCTACCAGTTGCTACCCAGCTGCTGTTGACAACGTAAACACCATCGACGGACACCCTTCGTTTCGAGCTCGAACGGACATAGGGATAATCCACTGTGGTTCCAGTCCAATGTGTGAAGGGCGGTGCCTGCGAGTAGATTTGGAGGAGAGAAATTTGTCATTGGAAATGTGCAGAAACTTATTTTCCCTCTAAAACTCAAAGCAGGTGGCACTAACAAGAAATAAAAGGCAGAAGAAGGCAAAATGAAGGAAAGTGAGGTCGAAATGAAATTGGTAACTTTTGGGTGGCCAAGTTCAGTTTTTATCTTTTCCCTTTTTTTTGGAGGAAATCGCCCAAAGAAACCGCCGCCCAAGGAAAAAATAACGCCTGACACATCAGGTGTCAGCATTGATCTACGGGTAGGATTTTCTCAAGGTAAAGGTCAAAAAACACAAAACAAAGCGAACCAACAAGTGTAAAGTAGAAGAAGTACTGTACATGTATATACGTGGGCTATATACAAATATGACACGTGGTACTACTATATATCAACACTTCCTTTTCAACATCGCCAACTTGTATGTTCAATTTCAAGGGCGTATCTATTTGATTTTGGGGGATTCTCTGGCTCAATAACTTCCCAAGTAGGAAAATCGACCTAAAATCATGGCATCCAACAGCTGCTTCTTTGCTGTCGCCACATGTTTCCATTTTCCAAGGGGTGCTTTTCTGGAAACACCGTGCCTTTCCCCACCCAAACCATGCAACATCGGAACACACAAAGGAATCCAACAAGCCCTGAACGTCGGGACTTGCTGACCCGCCTTGCTCACCGGCCAATTCCGTTTCTTCGCCATGTCATACGCACCTCAAAGCGCCCAGGAATAAGCCTTTCAAAAACCCAACCAGGAGACCTTGTAGAGTGGATGTTTCAAAAAGTCTAAGGAATCGAACCAGCACCTTCCAAGGGGTGCCAAATAAACCCTAAGGGATGGTTAATTGACACCCCTTACAAACCATTTGGCACCCTTTGGAAGGTCCAGGGACCTTGGTGGGATAATTCTGAAATTCATGAACACCTTTTCCAACCAATCTAAAAAGAAACATAAGTTTTTGGAGTCAAATCATTTTTCACATACTACTGTTGATGGAAGAAATGCCAAACAACCACCCAACATGCATGAAACCTTGTAAATAATGGGATATTTTACCATATCAACTGGTGCAGGATTTCTTCCATTAACAGTATTTCGGAATATTTCCAAAACGTATGTTGTATACCTTTACTTTGACGTGCGGTACCCGAAAGGCTTGAACATGATGTTTGTATAATATTGTTGGCATGTTCCAAAAATTCAATGTCTGTTTTCCTCTCACCAAAATTTCTAAGCCATCCAGAAAAACGAAGGCACATCGGAAGCCCGCTTGCTCAAAGAGTTCTGCGACACCATCATCTTCTGGTTGCCCAATCGAGAACAAGCCTGTTTTTTTTTCAAGACTGGCAATGAGGTATAGCTCCACCCACAAATCTAGTGTGGGATGCTATATGGCCGCCATATATATTTGTATTATATAAATATGCATATAAAAATATAAAGATACGAAATATGTTTACATATATATATATATATACCTATATATATATATATCTCTTTCCAGAATCGATCGTTTCCTACAAATGAGTGTGCCCATCCATATGGCTTGACTATTTTCAGCCTGTGTTGGGTACATCTGGAAAGGGCTGAAAAATAACACACAGCCTTTTTAAGGAAGAGGCCGGTGGTTAAATTGCTTCATAATCACCCCAATAAAAATAGATGAAATATACGTATAAATATGATAAAATCACCCTGGTATTTCGAAAGGATGGGTGGGTTTCGTTGATTTGGGTGTGTTCGTTGATGGCATCAAAGAATGTTCATCTCATTGTACTGAGTGGGGATTGTCCTCCCATAATGGGTCATAAGTGTCATAATCGTCTCTACGAAGAAGGGTTGTATAATCCGCTCTACGCTACGTATATAATATATACGTATATGTTTTTGAACATATGTTCAGAGAGTACTATGAGAATACTGGCAAGCCAAACAAGCTCGTTGCGAAAACCTTCGCCACTGCTCACTTCCCAACAAAAAGTGCTGTTATTTATTTCCCGTACATCATCTCGGCCTTTAGCAATGACTGCCCATTCCTCCTCGTCATAGTCCTGACGTCGAGCCTGCTATGGTGAAGAGTAAGATGGGTTCATCAAGTCATAGATACCTAAAGCCCTAACAATTTGAGGAATAGATACAAAATTATGGTGTCGTAAATCTTAACAACTACCTTGAAACATGCCGGCATTTGCTGGTATCCATCTTAAATTTCAAGGACTTTTTAAAGTTAACACCATACAAAGCCCATCCAAGTCACACTGATTCACCAACGTGGAAGACAGCAAAAACATGTTTGGCCAAGCCATTTACCTTTCATATTGGCATGCCAAGGTGGAGTTGATTGGCGATTGTTTTTTTCCACTGAAAAAAGATATGCTTAGGTTCAAAGCCCAGAAGATTTTCGGGTGAATATACCAAGAAACATTGAAACTACCCATAGTAGTACGTTGATGGCAGATTGAGATGAGAGGAAGGGGGGCTCTAACGAAGCTCCTAGTCTTGCTCTCATTCCAAGCATGCATTACTCTGAAGACATCATGGCTTGTAAAAGGAACTTCTTTCGAAATGCTAGTATCAATTGGCAGGCGTTGGGGGGTAATCCTCAAAAAAAAATCGCAAGTGATTACATCGTGATTTTGGGGATGCGGTCGAGATCTAAATTGCTTTCCGGTTTTCAGAAATAGCCCCGCATTCCTGACTCTGTTCATTGCTCACCCTGAAAATATATGACTGTTTAGATGGTTAGACAAAAATTGATAAAATTGCCACTTGAGCGGCCCAAAAACATTGGAAACAATCCCGACAGATGTCAAATAGGAATCTCAATCATCTCAAACTAAGAAAAACAACTCCAAAATTGTTCAGGATTGCTGATCCAAAGTGCTTTTCTAGCAGAACATCTATTGAGTCTTTCGACAATTGCTGCTCTTACTCTCCCTCCAATCTTGTTCCGAAGACCAAAATATGTCCTGACCATTTTAGGAGCTCTCACAGTTCCCCCCAAGCTCACCAAACTTGAGGAAAATAGCGCGTCTGTTTTCACGTCACGTCGTTCACAGAGATGATCGCAGTATATAATTGAAAAACAGATTGGCACAAATTTATACAAATCCTATGTAAATTATGTAAGATGGCTCCACTTTTACATCTTTTACCTTTTTTCCATCACCTTCACATGCCACAGGGCGTCTCTTTGACCTACATCCCCGTCACTTTTACTTCCAGACAAAACCTCCTGAAACCTTGAACCATCACCGGCCAGCGACCTGGTTGAAATCCGTAGCAACCAGCACAGGACCAACACTGGCCTCTGCAACATGTTGCCTTGGTGAAGGTGTCGGTTGTTGGAAAGATTTATGGGATGACTTGGGATGCAAAACCCACCGGGAAAGGTGGGCCCCGAGCCGATCGTGATAAATGGATCTAGTTATAACCCCTATAAATGGCCGAAAATAAGTGGGAAGTTGGGGTTATAACTCCTGTAAATGGAGTTATAAGCTAGGGGGCCCTTCTATTGGTGACTGGCATCCTCGGAGGGGGAGCATCAATGGATGATTTATGACCCTTCCACAAGAATCTTCCTGGCATTCACCATGGTTAGTAACTCCTCTATGTCGGTGAAAATTCCATTCACCACCATCCAAGTCTATGATACACATTTTTTTTGTTGGTGTATGTTAGTAGATAACATGGCAAATCTTAGGCTATATATGTGTAAAAAGTAATGAAGGAACATATATCATATATAACACTATATGGGTTACTCTCACTCTCCCAGGATCTTCACCAAGTTTTCCTTGGGATTGAATCGCAGTACCATCATTTTAGGAAACCACCATTTTTGGGAACCAACCTAAAAAAACCACCAAGGAACAATAACACCTTGGCTTCCGCATTCCTCACACCTTGCTTGCTCTCCGCACCCAAGGTGAAGTTCTGGCGCCGTTTCGTGTGAAGATGTGGGGTGATTGGATGGGTGGGGATTTCCTTGGGAAAATACCTACAGCTACCAAACACAGGGATGCCAGGTATATACGTTGAGAAAAACCTCGGAAAAAAAAAAAACATCAGGGATGACGTTGAAGTATATGGATGCAAACATCTTAGGCAACAAATGGGAATCCCAACTTCAACTGTTTTAACTTCACCGACTCATTTTCATGCCCACGCTTTTACCACGCATCCTGGGGGGTTTTGGGGGGGATAGATCCAATGGGATGGGCCCCCAAATCCCGAAAAAAACCTGCTGAGACACTCTGAGATGGAAACATTTCCCCGAAATAAAATTCCAAGGTTCAAAGAGGTGAACTTAAAGCAACAAACATGGGAAGGTGGGGAATGGGAAGGGACGTCTTTTTTTTCTGTGTTGGGCACCAGCTTCACATTCTGAATTCGTCTTGGATCACCTTGCACTCTGGAGATGCTTCCATATTCATTGGAGTCTTCTTTCCTGGGTGATATTATCATCCAACCCTAGCCCTAGACATCCAAACACCTCCTGCGAAGGTATCTGGACCAAAAACACCTTCCAAGAAGGTATTGGGATGTCTAGGGCAACATACTCATTGCATCTCTTTTTTAGGTCGCGTCTTTGTTTGGGGAACCGTTTTCTATCTTTTTGTTCGACATCTGAAGAAGCACATGCAAACACGACACTCCACCGGATACCCTGCCTGGTGATGAAAATGCGTGGCATAGACAGAGATCACCTTCACTAATTTTGATATGGAACACTAGTGAAAGACCTAAACTTGATGAACTTTGTTTAAAAGGAAGGGCAACACCCGCAAAACTAACATGACAATGGAACAAAAATGAGCATTGGAAGATGTATCTCCTGTTTTTTTAAACTGAGACTTTCTGTTGCCATCTTAGTTTAGTGGAGGCTAATACTATTGAACGTATAGCAATCTTCATCAGGTGACTATTTTTCATTGTGTCCCATTTTTGGATCCAGGCATGAAAGAAAAAATGCTGGAAAGGGCCTGGGGGGAACTTTTGGAAAACACGTTGCAGGCACACTTCACCCCAACCAACTCGTGTCCTTGATGCACCCCCCTAATATGGAAGGCTCAAAATCAATGGAAAATTTGGGTTCAGATGATTTTAATGCCTGGAACCTGTTTGTCCTCTATTTTGGGGGTTGAAGTTGTACCCTCCAAAACAAGGTTATTTTCAATCAAAACAGTTCTTTGAGGGTATTTGGGTTCCAGGTATATACTTGTTTCATTTCGGGATGAATTTTTTGTTGGAAGTTCCATGTGCATTTTTGTCGAAACCCGTCGAAAAACCAAAGAGTTGGTATAGAGTTTTTCCGCTTCCGGTGAGCCAGGAACCAGTCGTTGATTCACATGATTCGATTTACATTTGGGTCACTAAAAAAATCATAACCCAGCTCGAAAAACAGTTCGCAGTGCTTTGTCAACGTCTCAATTTGAAGGGACCGGACCCAGGAACCTCCAAATTTGACATCATCATCCCACTTCACTCACTGAATCTCGGGGCCCAGTGGCGTTGTCGTCGGTGGTATCCTCCTTGGCACCGAAATGCAAGACCGCTCGGACAGCCGCGCGCTCTTCCTCCATGCGGAAGCGAAAGGGATGCCTCAGGATTCCGGTGGCAGGATGAGGTAACCTTGAGATGGGCCACCTCCATTGGTGAAAAAAATGGTTGGAACGGATCTAAGTTTTGGTTTGGATCAAATTGACAGTTGAAAGGGTAACTATTTCCAAGCAACGATTTAACCGAATTTTCAGAAGAACAGCTCATTTCATCTGCAGTTGGAAGAGCAGGATGATACCCAAGATCAGACTTGATTTGAAACTTGACTAATGTCACCGTGCTTCATTGAAAACCTTTAGGCTTTCGCGGATCTTGAAACGGGCAACGTCTTAGAGTGCCAAGTATACCAGATTAGCTAGCCGTATCTGTATCTCACAAAAGATATCAGTAAACTAGGTGGGGGATCGCAAGCCACTAATGAAGGATGAATTTCCACCAAATCAGCTCGTTAATAGCCGGCAGCTGAAAAAAACATCCGGGAAGACTAGTTTCATATTTGAGATGCCTTCCTTTCAGGTGTCAGCTGTTGATTTCAAAGTCAACATTCAATTGCTACTGCTGTGAATTCAGAATTTTGGAGAATGCAAACAAGCATCTTCATTGGAAATAGTTATAACTTATAACCCATAGGATGCATGGGACTGGTATATTTACCTAAGTTTGGTCAATCTTTATGGTGGAATGTAGGTACATAAACCATATATGGGTCCTATGGGGTTTGGATATTCACTACCAACATCTAGAAGTCTCAGTTGACACAAAATTTTCCACAACGAAGATGATCGATTCCATCTATCGCAGTTTCATAAGGATTTTGAGTATCCCAATTATATTCCTTTTAAAAGGCATCATTTAGAACACAACTGATCTCTTGTTTAGGGGTTTGACCTTCCATGTTTTTCACGTCCAAATCTTCCAAATTAATTATGGATGATTTGGGTTCTAGAATCTTAAATCTGTCCCTATCTTTTTTCAAGGCATCATCGAAATACCCTCCCCTGAAACTAACATAGAAAATAAACCTTCCCAAAAGGAAGCCAGTCTTCCAACCATCCATTTTCAGGTGCGAACTGTTGGTTTCAGGGAGGGTGAAGTCTCGGTAACTTACCATTAACATACCAAACCTCTTCGGCTGGTTACTCTTCGCGAATTCCTCCGCCGCCTAAGCAGCCAAGGCACTGGAGATCCAGCTGCACATGCCTTGGATTTAGATGCTTCGTTCGTTCATCTTTTTCACCATCTTGGGACCAACAATGGACAACATATATTCACCTTTTCAACCTGAGAATGTCCAGCTATTTTTCTGGAATTTACTATATCCCTGGGTGATGGAATGTTATCACCCGAAAAAAATACTCACAAAATCATCTTGGTCAACATCCTGGGTCATTTCTTCTGGAATTTGCCTGATCTGTGAAGTATCTTGACCCAGGGGAAACTTGTCACATGATGTCAAGTCAGATTATGTGATACTTCAACCAGAATCTAAGTCATTCTTAAAGATCAACATTCCAACTGATTGCCAATGACTGCTGCAACCTTAGATTTCCAGTTGAAACGTCAACTCAAAAATGTTTGCTGAAAGTTACTCATTCCCCAAAGGCAATTTGGATCATTGCTAAGGGAGGCTGGGAATGATGAAGATGCGATGCCAGGCTGGCCGGCTGCAGTGCCACAAACTTCAGTTGATCTTTCAACATCACTCACTTATACCCTTGAGAAAAGTAACATATCCCACCTTGGGAGAAGGAGCAAAATCTTCAAAAGTGCCTTTCAAAGGTGATATGTTAGTCGCCAGGAGGCTATTCACAAGGGTTTCAAGGTCTGTGAAAGTTTCAGGAAAGATGGGTCTCACGTCAAAGTTGGGGCACAGGAATTTAGACAAAGAGACGAAGCATCAACACTTTCCAAGGAGTTACTTTGGGGGTTGTCCGGAAAATTGTGAGACACACATGTTTCTTTGTTGCAAACTTTCATTCATCATCATTCTGGGTGGACCTGTGTCTGTTTCTTCGTCTTTGACTTGGGAAGTTTCTGAAAAATTGCTATGAATGATTGCCCTCGGATTACATTCATGAATACGCAAGGCTGAACAAAAAAATCGTTCCAAGCCCCTTGGGTTTCATGTTCTAAGATTCAAACCCACCAAAAAGGACACATAAAAAACCCTGGTCTTCCACACACAAACACACACACATTCCACACATTCTTTGCGACATTTCTCGGTCAAATGGGGAATTTCTTCCACAAAGTTGACCGTCATTAACTCACAAAGATGTGCTTAGAAACGCGGTTTTTAGCGCCTTTTCCCCCCTTTTGTGCAGGTGTTAAAAAAAAACTCCCCCTCCAGCTCCAAATCGCTCCCTTCCAACCAGAGTAGGACTCAACACATCCAAAAACACCAAGTGACTGAAACTCGCGCACCCGAAGATTGGTACACAACAAGGTTTGGCTGAAGCATTCTGTACGCAATTGGGTCGTATACCTGGTGGAAAACAACATGTAGATGTGACAATTCTGCTGGTGACCTTTTTTTTGGGGATGGTGAAAACAATAACCCCTCATCTTTCAGTTCCCTATATATTTGGAACCAGGGGTCGACCGTTATGACCTGAGATATTGGCTTGCCTGCGTCCCGCTTGCTTATAAATATATAGGGAACTGGGAACTGGAAGATCAGGGTACCCTTTCAAAGGTCAATTGAGTGCGCTCCAATTCCCTTGATCCCAAACAAACTCCCCAATGTTTCCTCAAGGATCTGGGGTGAAACATAGGAAACCATCCATTTCAGGTGGTCATATCATGGCCGGAATGCCCCCCCCCCACACTTTGTTTTAGTAAACTTTTCCAAGGCCACCAAGGCCATTCTAAGTGTCAGAAAAACACGACTGGAATTTATGACTTCAGCATCCCTAAAACACAAAAGTACAGGATCTTTTTAAATAAATTGCAAGCGAAGAGTCGCAGGTCTTTGTTTTCCATAATACCTAAGAACTATGTCGATTTATGATAATTGATACAACTGCTGCACAAAAGAAAACATGTATTATAGTATTACCTTGATTAACGTGGTTTTTTGCCATAGCCATTCAAATTGCATCGGAAGAGATGCAACTGCAGGGATCCCAAACTGACTGTAAGAATTCGAGTGGAATTTTCAGCGAAGAACACTGTTATTTGTAATAGACGGATGAATTGATATTAGAAAACATCGATGAACTAGGAGCTCCATGTATCAAAGGCACTGGAAGTTGATTAGTATCTTTTCAATTTGTATGAATCTTTCTTTTAAGACCATCAAGTTACAGCAAGATTACATTGCTATCTGCCTTTCTTCTGTCAGATGACATGTTTTCATTGTTTTATGTAGCAAGTTCTTTGTTAAAACTTACGAATAATGAATATATCATCTAGTGTTTCAATCACAATATATTGCGCATATGATTGTTTGGATGCATATCATGCAATTGATATAATCTATAGAAAATGAAACTGTTTTGGATTGAAAGCTGATAGATATTGATATATATATATGCATAAAACAATACATATATATATATAACTTGATTTTACGAAACCGCAATGACGATATGTTACAATTAACTAACCAAACACTGAAAGATATATGATATAACCAATATTCATAAAAACCACTATTGAGATGACTCCGTTTGCTTATTACAGGTGGCTAAAACGCCAAATATAAATGAATATAAAGCAACCAATCTAGTTTGGCAAAGGTTTGATAGTCTCCACTTGATTTGTCTTACTCGTCTACTCAGTAGATGGCGCAACTCTCCCCATCTCTGTATGAATTGTTCGGAGCTTTACCATCAGGACATGCCAGCACCCTCATTGTATCCAATTATCTAATTACGGTCAACAATCCAATCATTGCGTTTCTATTCTACCTAAAACATTCCCCAAAAAAATAAGATCACTTTTCTTCATTCCAAAGGCCACACCCTTCACCAAGGCCTCCATCAACCCACCCCTCCATCAACCTACCACCCCAACCCACCACCTTAGGACCTTGGGCTTCCAAACCCCATCCGTTTCAAGGACGCTTCCAATCTTCTCATTTCACGCACCGGAAAGGTCGATCGCCAAGGTTCCCACCACCAACTATGTGCTGGACCAGCGGGCGCCTGGCAGCAACTGGGCCCCCTGTATATGAGCTATTAACCCCTATAAATGGCCGTATAATTGGCTAACTAGGGTCATTTCACCCCAATAAGTGGTGGGCCCCTACTTATTACTGGTATCTGGGCCCATCTTGTAGTGTCAAAATTGAGAATTTCTGAAGAGAAGGAGAAAAGAATTGGTCAAACAAAAGGGAACAAGCAAACATGATGTAAATTTATGTAAGATGCTTCTTCAATTATGTGATGCGTTGTGAAGAACTGTTTTTGATCCCTTAATAGTGACTAATCGTGGTGACCAATCCCATTTCCCTCGTTCAAAAAACACAAGGGCGTGTTGCATCTAATCCTTGGTCTCTTGGAATGTCTTGTTGGAACCTGGAAGTTAGTATCAATGCTTAGGAATTAACCGGGAAAATACAGTGTTTTTAGACCCACTTCTACATAAATGGGATGTTCTTTTTGTTAGTAACCTTGTGATCCTCAAATCGTTTCATAGATTCCCAACAGCCTTGTCTTTTGTTGGATTTTTGCCTAGCCCATGTCGAATGGGCCATAATCAATTGGTTTCCACATCATTCAACAAAAAACCCATGGTCGTGAGCTCATGAGGATCCATTGAGTTGCAACTACCAATCTCCCCAAAAAATCGAGGCACCGTGCGACATAAGAAAAAACTTGGCAACCAAAATACAGGGCATAAGAGTCGACTGCTCCCCAAATGTCAACAAAATTTGCCCCAGCCCTAACAACCCGCCTGTTTGGGGGTTGGAAAAAAAACAAACTTTTTTTGAGGGGGGAGCAATTCATCACATCACCTTGGTCTACAAAATGGATCAAGTAAAATTAAACATGTCTTTTATGACCAAAAATATACAGCGATTTTTTCAAAAACGATGTTCCAAAGTTGACTTCATCTTCCTCATGTCGAGGGAGTTTTTCCAGGGCCTTTCCAACATCTTTTTAGCGTACCCCTTTGACACTTATCCTGCCAGAATCAATGTAATCAAATGTCACGAATCCACCAATCCCAGCGCCTCTTGAAAGAGAATGATATCAGCTGTACTTCTTTCCTTCAGTTAGAAAATAAACAAACAAATGGGTGACTTTTTTTCTATGAGGATTCAAAAAAACGATGAAAAGTCAATGGTGGATGAGTTTGTGTGCGTGATTTTTTCCAAATTCCCACCAGGTTGATTCTCACAGTTCGAATTCGGAAAACATGGATTTGCCTGATTTGTTGGAAGGTTGCTACTCATACAACTTTTCTTCAAAGGGTCACTTATAAAACCCATGTCCTCTCAAAAAAGGTCATCAACATGTCATCAACAAAGATTACCAACCAACCAACCGGATAGTTTATGACGTCTATCTATCACGCCTCTGTGAAGGTTGATGGCTGCAGAAGTATCACAACTTAGAATCTCTACAGTTCACCCTTCTAAAATGGTCAGACTGTAGTAGAACCACCTGTTGCACATGTCTTTAAGTAGCTTGATTTGGAGTGACATTATTTGATGCTGCCATAGATTTATCCATGATGAATATGGTAGATCTCTTTTGAATACATCAAATCCTCTACAGCCGAAATCCCGGTGAGCTTGCTTTTTTCGGGGGTTGTAACATTGACCAATCCTAATTCAAAAGTCTCCAAGTGGGGCTCATGATCAGGAGTCATCCATCAAAGGCGAGCATCAATAATTTTCAAGATCTCTGTAGCGGTCTGTGCCGTTTGACTGTCAACTCCACATAAGCAGTTCAAGTTCCACTGCACAATCCTGGTGGGGTGTTTGGAGTGTTGAAATGTTGGTTAAGAGCCACGAAAAAAAACACAACTCTTACGAATGTCCATGAAATACTGGTTAATTAATAAGGATCTTTAATTCATGCTTTATTATAGTCCACACATAACTGGAAACTGGGTAGTATAATTTCTCCTTTATAACATTTATACCTTAAACAACCAGGTTTCGTTTTCATGGCTCAGGTGGTTTTTGCTGTTGATGAAAGCCTTCCAAAGAACACCCCTGAAAAGTGAACGGCTGGAACTACAAAAAATCACCCTCCGAACTAAAATCCGCAAAATCTACTAAGAACCATCCACCTCCATGAATTTTGGGTTCAACATGTTCATATTCCAGGGTGTACTTGGAATAAATCATTGTGAAAATTCCATAAAATTCCTTTATAGAGCCAGAGTGTTTTGGAGGCATATTTTTGTCGAGATTCGTTGAGAATCATCCTGAATAAAATGGTGGAATCAGCAATTGATTGGTATAGCAAAGAAAAACACAGGAATGTATAATGTATATCAATAACTGTTCATATTTCACCAATGTCCAAATTCGTACGAACATGTCAGGTCATTTTGGGAAAATTCGTTCTCCATCATCAATCCTAAACTCAACAAACATGATTTTGCTTAGCTGGATACACTAGAAAATGATCATGGGAAATTTCAGACATCAAATATTGACCATCATTGTCCCTTAACAATCCCATAATAAGGCCTCACTTGCTGGGGAACGATGACATTTCTGGGGGGTACTCTTAAATTGCCTTGATATTGACACCCATGTGGCATGCTGCTTTATTGGAGATGAGTCCCATTTGTGTAGCTTCAATGATCTTCTTTCTTTGGTTTCCCACCCACCTACGGTAATTGAAACAAAAATGGGGCTTACTCAGCAAGGTTTGACACTTTAAGGACTTCCTAGCAACATCATCCAATACCCAACAACATCCAACATCCAACAACATTGCAAAGCAAATATACCCAACAACATCCAACAACACTACATACAGTAATTCTTCACTCTAAGGACTATGATGAGCCGGAAAAAATCGCTATCTCCAGGGATGGATCCGACGGATTAATTATAATCATATCTCAACAAGATTGAATTAGGTGGCAGTTTGAACCAATCCCGGGTTTGAATATGTCCAAATCCTATAGCTCGAAAAAAACTCCATGTCCAAATTTGAAAATATGTCAAAATTCCCGGACTTTCTCAAAATAGGATTGACACATACTGAATCTTTGAAAGCACCACTTGGGTGAATGACATGTGGCCCGCGCAGGATCTATGCCCCAGATGTACACATGAGCAGGTGTAGAATTCCTTCTTCAAAGCTATTCTTCCTGGTTTGTGGTGACGTTTGTGAAATCATTTACCCAAATGGACATCTTTCCCCACAAACCAACAGATTACAGTAGCCCATAGGCCATGAGTCAACGTTGGGATACCTAAGGTACCACCAACAAATTGGTCATATTGGTCGTACAAGGTTGGGCCCCTACTAGTTATCTTAATGGAGTTATGGGACCCCTATAAATGGCCTTACAATTGGATAACTGATAGGGGGCCCACCTTGTATTAAAAAGGTCCATTTTGGTGGTAGCTGATTTCCATACTCTCCCAGTATGCACATCCACAAAAACAAACCACCCACCCACCGAAAATTTCTGGCCCTTAGTACGGAATGAGGAAATAAATCTCTATTATGTACGGGCTAAATGATGTGGGGGGGTATTCATGAACCCTCATTTCCTACCAAGCCAAGGCCATCGGCAGCCTTTCCCAACGACTTCCTCAGCATCTGATGATCATCTCCAGTGGTTTCAGCACGAGGCAATGGTGAAGGAATCACCGTCCGTAGCTGCTCCACGTAGAGTTTTCGCATCTCCGCGGCCTTGAAAAATGGATGGAAGGAAATGCCAAGTGGCTAAATGTATGAATTTTAAACACGGATTGCTTATATGTATATATGTAAATATATATATATATATATATCTACAAAATCGTATGCTTAATGTGCAAACACAATTATCCCACTCCAAGGATGGTTCAGTAGAGATCACTCCCCAAATCGTTTGTAAAATAGCTTGTTGAAACCACATACTCTATATCTACTTTACTGTTCCTGGCGCTAGGGGAACTGCAACAAATCTTACCCCGGAGCCTCGGAGGCCCATGGGGTTGGCTATACCCATAGCTAAAACAGGAGGGTTTTTGTTCGGCTTGAAATTGATGGACAAATTCCAAAAGGGAACCTCTGCACATCTCACGGATTGCTTTTGATATCACACTCTTTGTTGGAGAAACAGCCAGGGTAAGAGTGCAGAAAGGGTAGAGAGAACTCATCGAGGTGCATGAATTCTCTCACTTCAACTCTGAAGTACAATGAGATCAAACTGAAAGAGGGTAATTCTGCTGAATATGCACGTAGGTAGTTTACATTTGGCATTTTTGAGCAAGCATGTTGAATGATCAAAGGACTCAAAGCATGAAATTACTGTAATGCCTTCTAACAACTTGTCCATCAGATCATGACATGTCTTCACGAAAACATGTTTTGAAATTCCTAGGGGCCTAACGCTGCCAGATGCCACCAATACTCAACATAACCACCCTCCCCCAGTGAGAAACAAGAACGCTTACCTATATCACTGTATCACTGTTATGATTTTGATGGACTTGATGGACTTCTTCAAATTGTTCATCTCCCACCAAGAAAAACAATGTATCAGCAACTTCCTTGTTCAACAAAAAATGCACGCCTTCCCCCCCAAAAAAAATAATAATAAAAAACTCTTCCAAATTCACTAAAAAAAATCCCCAATTTCCTTGTCATCTTGTCATTCCCCCACCTGGCCAATCAAGGTGGGATCAGTCTTAGCCTTTTGGAGATACCAACTTCTTACAGGAATCTGGCCGGTCAAACGAGTGGTGGCTGCTTTTTTTGGGGGGGGGAAGGGGGGGGGTGTTGTAGGGAGAACCAAAACTTCTTCAACAAGATACATTTTTTCTCTCAGATCAGGATTTCTAATTTGCGGATTTTTCCACAAGATTAGGCTAAAGAAGAATATGACAAGTAGCAACCGATGGGCTGGAAGGTGCAAACAACAAAAACAAATAATCAATATGCTTAGTTGGGCCCCAATGCAAACACTATCGACGTCGTACCACCCCTCCTGCTTTTCGGATGTGATCATGGAAAATGATGCTTGGGAATCCTCAAGATTTCGTGAAGCCATGCAGTTTGGTGACAAATTGGCACCGCAAAACATCATCCCAAGTTCTACATTGCCATTGAGGGCAAATGCTTATCACCTCATCTGTTTTCTTGCTTCGGCCCTGTAACGGCTAGGAATTTCGACTAAAAAATAACGAAACAAGTCATCTCTATCAAGGAGATGACCATTCAACCTCCAGGGAAAGTCATTATTTGATGTCCCAAGCTTTCAGATACTTCATGGTCAACATCACAAAAACCAAATGGCTGTATACTACTGTTGATGGTTCAGAAATCCCAAACGACCAAGTGGATGGTGCTAAAACCTTGTAAATAATGGGATAAACTACCAACCTCAACTGGTTAGCCGGATTTCTGACCCATCAACAGTAGTAGTTTTTTTTTCACCACTATGGGTTGTGGCTTCATACATGCCAGTGATCCAAGATATGAAATTGTGCCGCCTACCTACCCTTCCTTCAATCTTGCTTCAATGCAAAGTGGGTAGATGGTTTCCCTACTCTTTCCGTTTGCCAGCTTGGGTGTCCCCCTAACAATCGTTGAAGATTGATGCATGCTGAGAAACGTCACCTTGACTCGTGGATATTACTTCCACCCTGTGAGGAAATCTAAAGGTTACCTTACCCACTAGGGACGATGGTGATTTTAAAAAAATCCTTTTTGTAAGGCTGAGTATTTCTTAGGGCAAACGTGTTATTTTGGATGTGCAAGGTGGTCCCCCTGCCAGTTATAACCGGGATTACAACTGCTATAAGTAGGGTGAAATCACCCCAGTTACCCATTCATTTTCGGCCATTTATAGGGATCCCATGTCCCTCCATTTGAAACCTCACAGTGTACCACCCACCCGGTCCACCTCTTCCACAGCTGGACCATTCAGGTCCATCTGCAGGTCACGTCAGGAAATCCGCAGTTGAGATTTTCAATTCAAAGTAGCATTGCTGAAACCATGGGGGATAGAAACATATAATATATATTTAAACATACGCCATATATAATATCATAGTATATCATATTACTATATCATATCATATCATATCACATCATATCATATCATATCATATATCATATCATATCATATATCATATCATATCATATCATATCATATCATATCATAATTATACATGGATTTATCATGGCCATTTTGATATATATATATATATGGTAACAGGCCCCCCAGGCCCTACATTTTGTAGGGCCTAAGGGGACAAGCATGTATTTACATATCAATGCAATATGAAATGATGAAAAAACAATGGAAAAACACATATAACATGCATGATGCCTGTTCCCTCAAGTCAAAGCTGAGTTGCAATCATTCTTGGTTTATTCTTTTTTAAGCGACGAAATTCGGCC
>DF241188.1:33077-86316 GCA_000507305.1 Breviolum minutum Mf 1.05b.01
ATTTAAAAAAGTAAAATATATATCAGAAAAAAAGAAATGAAAATATAAAATAATCAAAAATATAGAGAAATGATTTAACAATAATAATAGAGAAAGAAAAAACTAAAAAGTAAACAAATAAATAATTGAAAATGATACATTATATCTTTAATTGATGTTTCATTGTTTCCTTTATATATTCAAAGATGAAATATAAATAAATAATTCGAATTATAACTATATCAATATATCTAATATAAAAAATAAAAATAAGATAGATCATCAAATATATCATTAAAAAATGAAATATTAAATAAAAACTAAGTAGATTATTAATTTACAAGAAAATAATTATTGAATCTAAATGATACATAAAGAATAAAATATAGATGCCGGTAGTACCGCACAAGGCGGTGGCGGAAGTTTCAAGAAGAGGAAAACTATAGGAGAGATTGGTTGTTGTGAGTCAGGGATGTCAGAGCAAAAACACTGACCAACTGACTAGCTAGCTAACTGACTAATTGACTGATTGATTAACTGATGAACTGACTAATTGCCTAAGTGAGGAACTTACGTATTGACTTCCTTACTTACTTACTGACTGACTGACTGACTAGCTAACTGACTAAGTGATTGACTGTCTGATTAGCTGACGAACAGACTAAATGACTTACTGACTAACTAACTAACTAACGAACGAACGAACGAACTAACTAACTAGCTGACTGACTAACTGACCCACTGACTACTTGACTAACTGACTAACTAGCTAACTGACTAACTGGCGCATCAGTACAGTTGCTGTTGATGAAGATGCTGGAAGTGAAAAACATGTTGTAAAGTTTTCTCTGGAGCATATGGTTTTTATAATTTGCCTTGTCTTTGATGAGATGCTAGTGATGTTGATGATTATTGTTCTTACTGTCTGTGCTAATCCTAAGAAGATTTATACCAAAATGTAGGGCCTGGGGGGGCCACTGAGCATATATATATATATATATATTATATCAATTTACTGTTGTTGACACTGGTCTTTAACCCGGATGAACTGATTCGAACCTAACATGTATGCCAAAGGCCCCCCTACTCTTGGGTGGAAAAAAAAATCACGACAAAGGTGCCATAGCCTCAGCAACTTTAAAAGGAGGTGTTCAGGAGAATCCCAACAACAAACCCAAGGGACAAAAATTCCCATGGAAGCTGAGTGAGGATTTTTTTTGGACTTGTTTTTTTTTCAACCAGCTTGGACTCTATACTTTCAGGTTGTGGTGGACCTGGAAGTTTTGGGGAGGCAAACTCGATCAATTTCAGGATGACTATTGCGCCAGGTCTTAGGTGCAGGAAAAAAACAACACTTCTCCACTAGAACTCCCACAAATGGTCATCTGTCATATTGGTCCCGCCAACCCATCGCGGAGAATCCGCATCCGAGTGAAACATCACGATCAACATATCCAGACGAATTACGACCATTTCCTGAACAGATCATAGGGTCCTCATGTGAACCTCATTTCCAAAACAGGTTCTTTCCTTTACAAAAGAAGGTTTGGTGCCAAATGCACAAAAACTTGTGGAGATCACATGATGGATAAACGGACCATCAAGCCTGACTTCTACTCCTGTAGATCCTTCCTGCTGCTGAACCCATTGCGGTAAACTCGTTTCCGGAACCACAGACAGTTCGCGATATTTCGAAGGTTCTTGGGGATTGGGCTGACCTTTGGAATGGTTAGATTTTTTCGTGGTTAAAGAAATTGGAATAAACACATCTGAATGTTAAATGAATAAACCGATAAACCCTGCAAACGTGAGTAGGTCCCCGTTACAAGGCAGTTGAAAAGATATGATTGATCCTCAAATAAGTTGAATCTTCCAAAGATAGGGCTGAACACAAAAATCATATTCATTTTGAAGAAATGTGTTGATGGGAACCTGTCTAGTTTTAGACATTTGCAAGGTTGTTTGCTAAGAGGAGCCTCTCAGCCTTTTCATTCTGCACTCCTAGTCCGTGCTTGACTGATCCCAACGAGATTAGCAAGCCAAGTGCTTAGGATGTAGCTTTTCTTGCAGCAAATGGTGTGTTGTTTTGGTGCGAAAAAACGCCACCTTTGGGCTTTTTTGAAGGGGTGAAAGGTTCTTGGATTTATGTTGAGTTTGACTGGGTGACCCTGCTTTCAAGAAATGCAATACTTTGGCTTTAAAGATGTCTCCCTCAAGTGTGACAAAACACTTGACATCGGACAGGGCTAGAATCACTGGCTCCAGTACCAAGCTTTCCAAATTTGTTTTTTTTGTGTTTTGTTTCATTTGGTCAGTATGGCTGCAGCAGGATTTGAGACCTCAGCTATGTTCATGTTGTTGAGGTCTCAAAATGGAAGCGGGGGGTTGGTGGATTGCTAAGCAGCATGTTCTTTGTCGCTAACCTGTTCACAGTTTTTTTACTCAGAATGGTCACCCACAAACATTAACCATCCACTAACCCTTACCTCAAAAAAGACAGAGTTATCATATTTTCTGAATACAAAATCTTTGAAATGACTCTTTTCTATACCATTTAGACCTCAGATTTGATTCATCAACCTTTGACATGATCTCTCTGCAAAATGTTTACCCAGACCCTCCAAATATGCTAAGTTTCAGCTGTAAGGTCTGTTTTTGGTGGTTTTGGGGGGCTCAAATTTCAAACCCTTGGAGGATTCAGGTCAAACAATGTTCTTTCAATCTGGGCAAACTTCGATTGATTCCTATAGGCCTGAATTTCCCCCACTTTTTGCAGGGATTCCCTACAAAAAAAAACACCATCTTGGGGGAAATCCCCAACTGGCGGCGAATGGTTGCGATGAAATTTGCTCCAACTCCAATTCGTTGTGATGTTGGTATGTTCACCATCAAAAACATCAACGGATGATGTTTATACTCATTCCAAAATTTGATGGAAAATGCATCTCTGGCTCCAAAGTTTTTGGTCATTTTGGGTATCGATTCGTTGAAATTTCTGGAACGTAAATGATGCAAATAGGAGTTCTGTTTTTTGGTGGGAATATGTGAGAATCCTGCACTGTAATACCATTTTAAGGGCTTGTTGATCATCACTCCCCTTTTTTTGTGAGCTAAGTCATGCTAAGTCCAAATTAGTCGATGGGAAAGTTCATGAAAATCAGTTGTTTCAGCAGGGCCCATCATTTCAATATTAATTTTGTTGTCAACTTTGCAAATTTCCAAGTTGTCTCAATGATTGGATCAGCATTCGTAGTGGATCTCTCCCAGCCACTCTCTTTTGCCGCTGTTTTCCACCTTTTGCATGTCGCATCATTTCGCTCAATTGCTGCGGGGTTTTCATCCACACAGCCCAGCACCACTCCTGTGATCGCGGCCGTGCCGTGCCGGTCAGCCATTAGGATCTTCGCGTTTCAGATAAGTGAAGCTCCGTCGAAGTTAAGAGCTATAGCTACTTTCAAGCTACTGTCAAGCTGGACTCAAATATCAATTCCTAAATGAGGAGTACCTCCAAAATGCCGGTTCTCAGTCAAATTTTCTTTTTCTTCATTCTTCCAAACTTTCCGCAGTGAAACTAGTGTAAGTTATTCCTATCATCAACAATCTTTGATTCTTCGACATCTCAAGCTATAGCATCCCCAACAGGCTCGCCCACTCGACTTGTGGAAAAAAAACACCAACGGAATTTGTTCCCTCTCAAATGAGGTATAAGGCAACAAAAACCCTACAACATGTTGTTCGTTTCGCATGGAACTCCTGGGATTCAGGTTCCGAGATCTTGATGAAACATGGCTTATCATCAATTCTTATATCAGAATCCCTATATATAACTGGGTCGTCTTAAATCAATCCCAGCCAATCACCAAGGGGCCCTTGGATCCCTTGGTCACTGCTCAAATAAATGGTCCGATGCATTCCATTGGGCCAAAAACAAAATGGGATCCTAAACGCTGATGGCGATGTGCCGCGTCTAAGCATGACTCCGCCTGCCGCGGAGTCGTCCCATCTTTTTTGACTTTTCTTCTGGCCACGGGGCACGACGGTCTCCGAGACCGTGGTTTTCCATGCCCAAAGATCCAAATCCTGAAAAATTTCCTTGGTGACATTTGGTATTTTAGGCATCGTCACGGTTCCAAAAGCGCGGTTGGACACCTGGAAATTTTACTATGGTATCTGGATAGTTTCCTAAAATGGTGATATTTCGGTTCCTGCCTAAAGAAACTGCAACAGTGGATATTGTGAAGCTTGATAGCCGTGATCCCTTCATTTTTCTCACCTTTACAGGGTTCAGGCCAGTGGCACAAGTCATATTTGATATCAGAGGCCAAAACCTGGGTTGGAGGGGGTCTTACCTGGGTGTTTTCCTGGAATTCGAGATTCGTTCTCCATTTTTTTAGTAAGGAAAATCTAAAAAAAAACGTGGGTGTTACAAACCTGAAAATTAACATCTAACTTCGAATGACACAATTGAAAAAAGATCATTTTCCAAACCTCCATTTTTGGGTTCCATGTTAATTTTCCAGGGTGTTACTAAATTCCAAACCATTTGGGCCTTAAAACCTGTTTGTCACCTTTCCCATTATATCTAGATGTCTCAAAAAGTGGAAGCCCCCTGCAATCCTTAAGTTTCCTAATCAAAATGTATCTTCTTCAAACGACTTTGCTTGACATACTCATGATATTACCAACAGATCATAATCATGCTGTTGATGCACAAAATCCAGCAAACCCAGTTTCAATGATGGTAAGTATTACCAGGCATAGAATTTATCCCACCCAACTACAACACTAGTTGGCGGTTTCAATCCCCTTCAAACATATTATTAGTCAAGTTGGATCATTTCCCCAAACTGGGGTGAAAATAAAAAATATGAGACCACCAACTACAACATTTCCTGAACATGTTCTTTTCTCTCCAAAAAAAATGCTTCATGTTTTCTCCATCCCAAGTGCTTCGGACCTCCAGGGAAACCCGCGTGGCCGGCGCCGGCTTTGCTGGCGCAATGGGTCGACCCTCCTAAGGGTCACCTGTAGGTCAGCGCGGTTGATGGTCTCACTACTAGCTTTTAACAGGGCATCAATTTGTGCTGCCAAAAAATTGCAACTAATCTAGAAATCAACGAAGTAGGGATGACTGGATTTTTTTGGTGGAACCTGCAAAGAATATGAGGGAATCCGAAACATACAACAACTCTTCTTGATGAATTCTATCCATTTCACCAATTTCAGTGTATCTTCCTATACTATCCGGGGCATTTGGTGAAGTAACATCAAACAAAAAAATCAACCCCAACAAGGGTCTCGCAGGTAATGCTACTTGATTTCGATATCTGCATGGTCACAAATGCTGGGATTGTTTAAATGTAGGGTTGATACAATATCCCTTTATTTCCAGGAACGCAAAAATTTCACTTTGAGTTGCTACAAACCCAACCACTACGAGAGTAAGGTACAAGGGACGAAAAACACCGTGACACATTCGAAATCCCGGCACGAAATCTGATCACATCAAAATTAAAACACACGTGGGCCAAAAAAGCAGAAGACATAAATTCGAATGGACACCCCTGCAGTTGTCTAGGTGGAACAACTCCAAAAAAAAACAGTCAAAATCAATGGAGTCCAGTCAAAGGGTCGAGGTTAAAGGGAGCAATCTTGGTTAAAAAGGTCTGTAACTACAGTACATATATGATATGTCTAACTCTAAGCTTCAAATGCAGCATCCCCTAGCTTCAAGTAAGCGGAGGGTAGCAATTTTTGGGATTGCCGTGTCACCTTCAAAATGTCATCCTGGGAGGGTTTTTTTGCATTCCAAAGTCTTACCTTTGAACAAAAAATAAGGTGAATCCAGTGACATCCACACAAAAATATAATATAACTTGGGGGAAGGTCAGAGTGTTTTTTCAAAGCTAACACTTCCATCGATGTTTCTTTCTTACCACGGCTCTCCCCTCAAAAAAGGGCAGTAGCTCTGGTTTCAAGGAGGGGCTCTGTTGCTTTACTCTGGGTAAGGGGGAGGTCCGGGATTCAACAAGAATCTTCCCCCCGACACAAAAAAAAGTTTGCAAAAGTTCAGTTCATACAAGGTGCAGGCTTTTTTTGGGGGCTACAAACTGGCCCCCTACGATCGTGATAAAAAGCTACTGACATGGGGTCCCCCTTAAATGGCTGACAATTCATGGGTTTTTCTGCGGTTTGCCTGGTTTTTTTTCACCCCTAGCCTAGAAGTGGAGTTATTTCACCCATCATCTTTCTGGGGTGTTTGGGTCCACTTTGTACTTTTCAACAGGTTTTTTTTTGTATGTGTTTGTTTCCAAGTTGAAAAAGGAAAATCATCTTCCAAACCTCCAATGTTTGGGGTTCCATGTTAATTCTCCAGGGTGTATGGGGGTGGTTTTCCAAGATTGAGAACGCCTCCATCTTTGACATGGTTATGATCTCGCTGGTTGAAAAACTACATCTGCCGAGTCACGGCTTCGCAGCATTCAACTTGGAAGGCTTCTAAATGTTTTTGGCCCGTGGTGTTCAAGCCTACTATTTTGATGATGGTCAACCATCTTGGAAATACCATACTAGAGAACACATACATATCATATATATGACATATGCACAGTATGTCTATATGATATACATGTATATGAATATATGCAATTATGATCAAATAGGTGAAATTGTAGCAACTATGAAAGCTCTCCGCTTCCATCTTTGCTGCTGAATGGGATTGCCCCCAATCTTTCTGACTGAAGTATCACTGAAACCACCCCAGTTGGGATGTATACCAATCCCCCGGTTAAATCATGGACAAAAAACCAATTGCCCTCAACCTAGGTGAGCCGGAGTGATGGCTCTGCAGCCATCACTCCAATGGCTACAAGAGGTCAGCAACAAAATTGCTGACTCTGTGGGTAGCTTCGATAGATAGTTTTCTTGGGTGAAGCAAAACAACATGCCATGATGTACTGTTGTCTAGCAAACAATGTGCCAAGAGATTCTTGAACATTTCTCACTCTGAAATGGCAACCTCAACGAGAAATCTCGCGAAACGTGCGCAGTAATGCAGTATTTGGATTCAAGCCCAAGCTTTCTTGCACGCCAGAAGCTACCTAAAGCAACATCATAAGATACCTTTCTACTCTCCGATATCATGTCAGATTCAGAATTTCAGGACGACCAAAAGGTGTCTCAGATCAAATTTGCTTTTTGGGCGACGTTGTTATTACAAGCATCGCACAACTATCCACTCAGAACAGAAACATCAAAAATCCTGATCTGAAAAAAAAAACAACTGCAAACCTGCAGTTGGCCAATCTGACAATCAGAGAGTTGAAATTCAGAAAAGGTTTGCTCAGTGCAACTGACTATGGATCCGTATGCCCTTCATTGATGCAACCTATTGAATACTCATCACGTACTGACATGCGTTACTTGGGACATGTTACTTAGGTGCTTCAACAAAACTTTTTCGACCTTGGTGATTCTTGCTCCATTATTTTACGTTGGGGTAGTATACAGCTAAAAACGGGCTTCAGAAACCCATTAACAGTAAGCAGAACCCTACATCAAACAAATCTTCTGAGGAGAGTCAACATCACATTTCTTTGGGTATAAAAGTATATAAATAAATATATGTCTGATATGTATGTATTGATTCATATCTGCACCCCAACGAAATAAAATCGGAGATTTAGTACATACTCCGGCCATGAACCAGGAAATAACAACGATTTCCTCGCCGCCTTCCCCCCACCAACGATGCTGAAAATGCGTCCACCAACTTTGTCCATGCTCATACCGCACCAACCGTGTCCAGCCATGAAAGGGTTGAGCCAACTGCAACTGGGAGAGTTGCAGGGATTTCCGCAAGTTTTAGTATATTCATAGGGTTGAGATGGGCTTGAGGTTAGTCATCTCCACTGAAATCTCTCAAATCATCTGAATTTAACTAACCAAACTTCAACCAAAAAAACATACAAAACATATCAGTGTTTATCAATCAGTTGTATCGGGTGGAGGTTTTTTGTTGCTCTCCCAGCTGCACATCTCTCACTGCGCAGGCCTCGCCACAGGCGAGCTCTGACAGGGTTTCACTCGGTGTTTCGGTGGCTTGTTGGGGTTATTTTCCTACAATTGTGCTGATCAACACCGCTCCAAATCGCTCCCTTCTATGATTCGGGATGTTAGATACCCCCAAGCTCCAACTCACTTCCGATCCCGATCAAAAAACAGCCAGGTTCTTATATATTTTATTTCCCTGTATTTGGATTTCATAGATTTTCTTACCACAAGTCCTTTCAAAGAAGTTAACACCAAAAATCAGGGAAGCTACAGTATTGATGTAATCAACTTTCCTGAGCTTAGGTACCAACAAATTCCAAAAAGTACTTTTATTGGTATATAAACCCCAAGATTTGACTTCAATTTTCGAAAATGTATCAAAATCACCTCCAGCAATCAAAAAAACAACAAACACTCGACCACTTTTTTTGTTATATTGATTTTTGAAGCTCAAACAAAAATCGTCCTTCACCCTGGTGATGGTGGTGACCTGCAATATTGCAATTTCTCACGGTCGCCATGCGAGTACCGGCACTTGTCGCCTCGGGAGGCAAGTGCCAAATTCAGGACACCTCCATGAATTTGGGGAACCCCTGAAGGCTGTCATGGGAATCCATCGACTCATCTTTGAGACAAACGAATCTCGATCTCTTTTTGGAGTGAATCTTCCTGATCATGTCGATTTATGTGAAAATTCCAAACGTTTGGGTTATAAGTAGCTCCCTTCATTTACTGGGAAAAACAGCAACCCCAACTCCCACATGACCCACCAACATCACTGCTTTGCTAAGATATCAACCCTTCCTTCAAGCCTATTTGCAAGGCAAGCAAGGATGGAGCTATGATCCAAAGGAAGGGACAGCGAGCATGGCAAAATTCACCAAATCCCTGAAGATTTTGAAGCCTTTGAATCATTTTGGGCTACTGGTCGTTTTTGAATATTATATTCTTTACACAAACTAATGCTGTATCGAATCTATGATTGTGTTCATCCATCATAAACCGAATATACACTTCCCGAAAACTAACACTTCCCCCAAAAATGTGACACTTCATAAGGAACTGTCATCTTCCAACAAGTATTTTTCAGGGGACATGTTACTTTTTTGGAGAGTTTTCAATAAATTCACTACACAAAGGCATTGGTCATTGAAATCATCAACATGATTGACTCCTAGCCAACTCCAGCTGCAACCCATCGCAAGTTCTTTCACCCTTTTTTGCAGCTCAGTGGCCGCGTGTACATTGACCTCTTCTGAAATCGCCGCCTGATTTCAGGAACAAAAACCTCCAAACATCCTATGAACTCTAATGTTTGGTTAAGAAGAGGATTCGGGTGATCCCTAGCGTATCCTACAAGCGAGGGCAGTATTAGTATAACGCCCTATATATCCAAGCGGCTCAAAGGTAGATATATCCATGTAGTCTTGGGAAGGTGCCAGAACAGTTGTATAATCTAAAGAAGTCCTTGCAAATTCTTTGGAATGCCCTAGTCTATAACCCCACACATATACAACACAGAGAGTCGACGATTCTAGCTACAGTCTCAAGCGTGGACTTTTCTTGTGCCGGTTGGTTTCAATCCAATGGAAAAACACTATACTTGTCAATGAATTGGGTATGCGTCTCCCGTACAGTGATCAAAAACATCTTTGAACGCACCTACTTGGACGATGCCAAGGGGCTTAGATGATGTTTGTACTGGGTGGTCGGTGGTAAATGGTATAAGACCGTCATGTATCCATCCAAAACATGGCACACATATCTTTATTATGATAACTATCATTGCTTTCCGCAAAGTCCGATTTTTCGAGCACATCGAATAGTCATCGATCTTTCTGACAAAAAACAGCTCGAAGTAAAGACCATCGGACCATCGATGCATGTTTTTCTCGAAGACGAGGCAGTTCGCTCCCAGTCTCCCAGTTTGCGAGATTACATCCAACACATCGGGACCCTATGATCTCTCCCAAAAATCTGGAATTAGATTTGAAATTAGAACATCTTGAAAATCAATCCTTTATAATTTTTGTCCTGGGCAAATCCACAAAAAAAGAAGTTCCTCGGCTGATCTGCAAAAACCCAACAACAAAATATCGAGGACAAGAATTATCCTGACAAAAACAAAATACCTTTTCAACTTCATGCCACCTGACACCACTAAAATCTGTTTGTTTTGTTTCAATGACTACCCTCCCAATCCACCACAAAACCTGCGGGAGATTCGTTCTCCCCCTTTCCGTTTAAAGCCATTTTTTTTGGATGTCCCCAGTGGCTGGGTACCAGGTGTGGGAGAGTTTTTCCAACTCCAAAAATATCTGAGGTTTCACACACATTTCTCTGAAACCAGTCTTGCCCTTGTTAGGGCAATCTCGGGCCACATGGCCGACCCTGAAAGGGAGGCTGCCATGCCATGATGCCATGGGTTTGGGTATGGGGGTTTTGTGATCTCTCAAGATGGTGTGGAGCGAAATGAGAACACCAAAGCATTGCATGAAAAAAAACACAGAGAATTCAGGAATGACTTGTTTTGTTGAAACATAGCAGCTGCAAACCCCCCCCCCCCCAAAAAGAAAAAGCAAAGGATCGTCTTTTAACCATCAATTTAGAGGTGCAAGCTCAGGAATATGTTTCCTCGTTCCCTGGAGAGTAATCTTCCCCCCGGTAACAGTTGAACGACAACAACTCAACTCAGCTTCTGACTCTCCACAGGAGTAGCAATCATTACCACCTCCTCCGCCTCCTCCACCTCTGCGACCACGGCCATTTTCAGCTCCTGAAAGAATCCACGACGTTAGAGTCGTTAGGTTTTTGGTGCGATGTTTCAGCTGGTGCGAACCAACCCCCAACCAATCGCGATGGGGTAGGGAAAATGATGGCCAACTTTTGCTTGCGGACTCATCGCGATCTGCACCAGCTAGTGAGGTTTTCAAGGTATGTTGGAACAAAATCTTGGGGGATCTATCGATAAACAGTGCCTAAATAACGACGAAGAATCACCAGGTGCCTTGCTACAACTTCAGTAAGTGTCTGCTAATCCCATATGTGAATACTCCCCCGAAGTTCAACATAGCGCCTGAAAAATTATGGTTGGAGGACTACTTTCCTTTTGGGAAGGCATATTTTTAGAGGCTATGTTAAACTTCAGGAGTGTATCCAACATAGCTGTTTGTGGGATCTATCTATCCAGACCGTCATGGAGGAACAGTCTTTGAGGTTTCAAGGGTTTTAAGGGTTTCAAGATCACTGTTCAGCTATGGAGGATAGATTTCGAAACAAATGGATGTACAAAAAAACAATGGTCCAATGGTGGTTGTAATTCTTGTGGTGTAGTAAAAGCTAATGGCTAAGCTTGAACAAAACCTTTGGGGCTACCCAGAAAATTGAGGTGGTTTTAAGATACTTTTCCCCGGGAAAGAAACACTCATCAGAGGCTTTGTATGCCTCCTTTGTTTTCTTCTCCACCTCTCTCGCAATATGAACCATATCATTTTGATTCATTTTGGTGCATCCCAGAAGTATGATGACAGAAAAAAACCTGTTTGGACTGGGATCCTTTCGATACCTTCAGCTTATCATTCTTCGCATTGCTTGTGTTCACGGAGCATATTGACATAGACAGAAATTTCAGCTGATCTACATACATTTCATGATTTTCATGCATCTCCAACACCATAAACTCTTCAATATTCACCACCATTTCTCGATGGTGGGTGGTCTGGTTGGCCCTTGTTCAACCCACTGGGAACACACTCAAAGATTCCAAAAATCTCCTCGAGATCGCGATCGAGCCCTCCTTGGGGAGAGGATTTGGGGATGAGCTGCACAGAATTTCCCAAGGATCTGTGATCCAGTTTCATACCAAAATTTAATGAATATGAATTGTTGAACACTTGTTCAGCGCATGTCTAGTATGGGAATGTGGAACATGCTTCTTTCATGATGATATTGACCAGTTGATGCCAACATGAGAAAACACAACATCCTGGTTGCTCCATTCCATGAAACAAATAGCCAACAACAACAGCAAAACCTGAAATCAAGAAACAATGGTTTGGAAGATTTGAAGACCAAGTCCTTTTGTTTTGCTACCGGCCCATTTTTTCAGGGGGAAACGACCTTCTCGTTCATCTTCACTTTGACAAAATACAAATCCCATTTTCCAGCAACTTCCGAAGACTAAACTGATACACCTTCTTAGGGGTGTCTAGTCATGTTATCAAATATCTAAGTTGCAAAATTTGATATCCACTTTTATACGATACCATTGATGATACAGAACGCGGCCTTATCAACGGAAAGGATATATTTTCCATCACCAACCGGCTCGTTGGAGAAGCAAAAATTTTGGGAATGCCATCCCGAACTCAACCAAATCCGTGTTTGATTCATAGCTGGTTTCGATAACCCTTCTAGACTAGTTGGTGGTTTTCCACCACCAGTTGGAACAATAATATGTTCGTCAACGTGGGAATCATTGCGTCAAACATACAAACATCTTTGAAGTTTCACCACCGATTGTCCAAAGCATTGATGGAACAAAAAACTGATTTGCAAATAGTCAAAAGGAGACAGCAGGGTTATAAATGCGCAGCTGAGAACACACATCAACAAGTGAGCCCCAACAAACACCTTCCTTTCCATTATACTTCTTGCTTAATAGGGATCCCCATACAACTGGGTAGTATTTCATCCCCTAATTGTAGTATCCTGCTCATAATGATAGTACATGAAAATACCCATATTATCATCCCCTCATAACTGGGTAGTATTTCATCCCCAACAACCCCCCTAAACAAGTTTAAGTTATAATCCCCTATATATAACTAGCCTATAACCCCTATCAGTTTAAACCAGGATTGTATAGGGAAAAAACGCCATATCCCCTAAAACTTTATAATCCCCTAAAACTGGGTGTTTCTTTATTATAATCCCTGTAAAACTGGGTAGTATAATCCCAACAAATCCCCTATAACCAGGATTGTAATTGGGTAATTCCTATATAACTGGGTAGTATAATCCCAACAAATTCCCTATAACCAGGATTGTAATTGGTAATTCCTATATAACTAGGTAGTATAATCCCAACAAATCCCATATAACCAGGATAGTAATTGGGTAATTCCTATATAACTGGGTAGTATAATCCCAACAAATCCCCTAATATACCCTAAACAACCTCTAGTTGGTGGTTTCAACCCATCTGAAAAATATGCTCGTCAAATTGGAACTTTTCCCCAGGTAGGGATGGAAATAAAAAAATATTTGAGTTGCCAGCACCTAGACTTTCTTTGAAAAAATATTGTATAATCCCTACATAGCTGGGTAGTATAATCCCCTATATATAACCAAACCAACCAACCTAGGTTTTTTATTTCATTGCTCAAGTTTTTCGTCAAGTTTCTGCGGCTCTGGAGGTCCAGGAGCTCCAGGTGCACCGGGGTGTGCGGGCACCGGTGCACCAGGGGCACCGGGGGCACCGGGAGGGGGTGCACCGTAAGCTCCAGGTGGTGGAAGTGGAAATGGATATGGATAACCTGCTGAGATGGTGGAGATTTGTGTTGTAAGGGGGTTTGGAGTTGGATAATGATGATGATGATGATGATGATGATGATGATGATGATGATGATGATGATGATGATGATGATGATATCGTTATCGTTGTTGATGATGCTGAATGCACTACCACTGAGATTTATTATGATTTATTGCCATTTGGGTTTTCATAGTGTTTGTACAACCATTCCTTGGGAGTCGGGAAGGAACCTTTTCAGTAACGGCTTTTTGCTTCATCCAATTCTGTGAGTCTTCCAGCATCGGTCAAGGGCGTCTATCACATGTGCCAGGGTCTAAATTCCCTATATTGGGGGATGGTCATCCAACCTTTAATAGGGAATCAATATAACTTATAATGGGTGTAGAAAGCCGTATTATTGGGCTGATGATCACCATCCCCTACTATTATATGGGAAAGAATGGGAGTTTAGACCCCAGCACATACTGTATATCTATGTTTTCGGTCAAAGTATTTCACCAATCTGGTAAACCATGACACAGCCAAACCAAAGATGCCAGTCACCACCAGGATGACATTCCATTTTTAGTAGGGGATCCCAACCTATATAAACCTTCATTTGCCACTGGCATCCTGGGTGGGGGATAGATTCAACAAATACAAACATTCCAACTAGGAAGAACAAGCAGATTCTATTGGTGATTCTACAAGAGGATGATTTCCAGCTTGTTCATCTCATTTCCCCCGAAACTGCTGGATATAGCATAGGGACTCTTGCCTGTACAAAACATCTGAAGAGATTCGTCATTTGTTGGACATACCATCTACCCTCTCTGCAAATAGCATAGCATACCTACTGAAAATAGCCTTCCCAAAAGGAATGTAGTCTTCCAACCATCAATGTTCAGGTGCTATGCTAGTTTCACTGAGGGTACATAACCGTGAAAAATTGTATGACTTCCTAAACTTGAATGAAGAATCTTTGAAGAACATTCCTCAATCTTGCACTGCCATTTTGTTCCGGACAAAAACCAATCATAAGATCTACCAATCTCAAAGCTTAGAAGAGACTTACAAACCTGGAGCCACAAGCAAACTTCCTTAGAAACCAGCTGATATGAGCTTGCCTCAAAACAATTTACGCCTCTGCAAAAATCACGGAAACCAAGCTCTGAAACAAGAAGGTTCTGCCTCTACAAAAGATGAGTTGGGCTGATTTCCCACCACAATGAATCAAATTTTGTGTGGATCTAATCATTCAGTGACACCGGGCTGCCTGGTGGTGGATAATGCCCCGGTGGTGGATAGCCATGTGGGGGAGGATAATGTCCAGGTGGTGGTGGATAACCTCCAGGCGGTGGGCATGAAAATGACGTTTGATCAACCATGGAATCGAATGGGTTAGAAAGAACAAACACACTGAACAACAAGGGGAAACTTAAAACAATTGATGGAATGTTCAATGCTTACAATATGTTACAATGGCTACATCTTGTTACAACCCTGAATGAAAAGCTAAAACATGAAACCTGAGACAGGATGGTTGGAATGAATCATCCTTTCCTTTTTTGGGGAACTCTTGAACGGACGGTCTTTTCCCCTGTTGTTGAACTTGAATAGGAGACTTTTGCGATTTGTAAATGGACATTTTCTACACGGAATGCTTGGGAATAAACAGTTTGAATTCCTGGCATCTAGATTCAATGTGTTTGTATATAGGCACTGTAAATATATGTAAATACTGTATATATTATATCCCGCTTATCCTTGCTACTTCACTTACTATTACTAACCACTGAGTGAATGAGCTTTAAGGCAAAGGGAACTCAATGAACCGATTTCACCATGATTGATTCCCCTCACCAAAGGATTAATATCGCTCAACCCCATCCTATGTTTTGGAGTCCTCACATCAATTTCAGTCATGTACCTTTAACAAAAAAAACTATAGAATTCTCACCAGGAATTGGTACACCCTAGAATCTTAAGCAATAAACTCATATCAATTCCATAGATTCTGGCTATCTAGGAAATGTAAAGCCATCCTTCTGAACTATTCCTAATTGAGGGGAATCCGTTTAAGTCAAGTTTCATCACTCTGGGCTGATTTTGGATAGTGAAGAGTAGATAAATATGTCTGTCTATATATGCTACACACACGCACACCCATGGGACCCGCAAATTGTTCAAAGCCTCTGCATTTAAATCTATTCATCCTCAGCTCATATTTCCACTACCAATGAACGCCCATGATTCTGAAAGACTGTTAGCCTGCAACCTGATCCACGTTGAAGTTGCTTCAAAAAACAAACCGTACCAGTATGGTTTAATCCGATTCGGGAGAAGGGGCAAACCCAACCAAAAATCGCTCCTCACCGGGAGAAATACGGATTTCATCCTCCTACAGCAGAGTACCACAACCCCCCTTTCCTCCAAAACATCCTACCGAAACCATAATCATGCCATGATATCTTATCCCACCCACCCATCATCCCCAACAGGCAACCCACCAACAACCCACACCTGCTGGTGGTGGGTAAGGATAACCGGGCACCGGCGGATAATGCGCCGGATGCGGCGGATAGGGATGTGGATAGCCTTCCAAACAGCAGGCCATTCAAAAGGTGGGAACGAAACCACTACATTGGCTCGAGAAAAAACATGGTGGTCAGTACTGTAAAAACAAATTGTGGATCTAAATATACCTGGAACCAAATGACCCCTGTTTGGATTGGAAAAGACATTGTAAACAGGTTCCAGGTATATCCATATATGTGTATATTGACCATATATATATATATTTATACATATATATATATTTATATACATCTCTCTCTTGGACTTCAAGCATGCTGTTTAACAGCTGGTATGGGAATAAAAATGCTGATAAGCGGTGTAGAAACTAATCCCTGATGGTTCTATATTTGGAACGATTGATGTTTGAAAATCAACCGGTTGCTATGGCGATGATACCTCGAGATTGATTCATGGCAACCCTGGTCAGATTGAGACATAAATATAACTGCAACAAACCAAAACATTTTGATATATGTACGGTTGAACACCCAGCAAAAAGAATTGAGTTTCCATCGCAACACTTCAAACACCTTTAAGTCCCAACAACACTGTCACCTCTGATGTACATATTTGCATATTCATATACACATCACATTCTTGAGGGAACGTTGCACAACCCAAAGGGAATTGATTTCCGCATCCCAAACTTAAGTCCCACTCTAGACATGACTACTGATTCACAAAACATCACAAAACTATCGGTTTTTGACCAAAGATCATCTTCTTGGCCGTTCAAACATGCTCAACCACCAACTCAAAGACTTTTTTCCCTCCACTCCCCCAATGTCACCTGGAACCTCCCAGGACATAACCGGCCTAAAATAAGGGATTATGAAGGATTCAGGGTTGTCTAGATGGTGGTTTAAACCCCGAAAAATATTAGTCATTTTTTCTTCAATCATTTCCCCCAAGGTTTGGGGTGGAAAATTAAAAGAATCTTTGAACCACCACCCAGATCCAAGTTAAACATTAAGGACAAAGAGTCAGATCATCCTAAAAAAAAAACCACCTTGCTAAACCACCATTTTTTCAGGTGACCTCGGCTGAGGTCGCCAAAAAAAATCGCTCCACCTGGTGGAGGCATATGAGGATAGGCTGCCGGCGCTTCTGCACCTGATTGCCGATGGATCGCCCCTGAAAATACATGAAAATAAGCCGGGCCCCAAAAGGAAAAGTAATCTTCCCAACCATCATTTTTGAGAGACTATAGTTAAACTTCGGGGGTGTAAAAATTTGAGATGAATGGTTTGGAGCCATAGCAGTAGCCTCATCTGTCTCTTGCCACTCCTTTTAGATCTGTTTCCCAAGAGAAGGTTTAAACATCACGACTTTTTCAAGCATCTGTGGACTGCAGGGTCAGTGACACGTACGTAAATGGGAACAATAGTAGTTCTGAACGGAACTTTGTTCCATGCTACAGTATCTATCCGGTTATTCGAGGGATCCTTAAATTCTGTGGCTCTTTAGCTACCCATTTGGTAGTGATACTTTACATCAGTGAAACGGCATGTTGCACCAAACTGGAAAAAGGAAAATCAAATTTTCAATTGTTCCCCTGTCAGATCGAAAGCAAAATGCATTTAATTTAAAATGTATACACATTTTGGGTGTGGCCACTTCCCAGTAAGAGTGGCAAGTGAAGGTTTTAACGGGATCCTACTAAAAGTGGAAAAATCCTTTGTGGTCAGTATTACTGCAGCCATCTCAAAAGGAAAAGATCTTTTGCAAACCAAAGTTTTCATCTGTTTTTGGTAAGGATTCTATGTTAGTTTTCAAGGGTATATACCCATAGGACCATGTAAAGATATTTACCTACATTTAGCTGATTTTCATGGTACAGGTAGGAAATATACGATACATTGATCCTATGTGATTTATATGTGTATAACATATATAAATATCTATATATATATATATAAATTAATATAAATTGGTGGTCCCAGATTTTCTGCTGAATACCTTCCCACTTAATCTTCACAAGAACCTGGAGCCGTTGCAGGTGGAAACTGCGCGGGTGGCGGCTGCTCAGCACCTGCGGTGGGTTAGTTTCACCAGGGAAAGGGTATCAAAATTCATGGTCCACTTTTAGTGCTGGTACCAAGAATCCAAACACCGTTCACCTCAGGAGCTATTTGGAAGACTATAGGGTATTTGTTGACGAGGATTTCCCTTAGACCTTTTTTTTCCGGGGCTCCAAGGAAAACTATATAAATATCTCGTGGATCCCTCCAATCCGTCAATTTTGGGGAATGGCTTCCAGTTGATCCTCCATGGTCCAAATTTTGTTGGGAAAGGTTTCAACACCCTCACATCCTAGGCCACTGAACCACCAAACCCCAATGACATCATCAAACCTCCCAGGACATAACCGGCCTAAAAGAAGGGATTTTTGAAGGATTCACTGTTGTCTAGTTGGTGGTTTTTAACCAACCCCTCTGAAAAATATGCGCAAGTCAAATTGGATCATTTCCCCAGGTATCCGGGTGAACATGAAAAATGGTTGAAACCACCCAGCCTGTCATTTTGGGAAGTAACTCCCTTGATATAGTTTATTATATTTATCTGGAACGTGTGTGTCCTCTATGTTTAGCCTTGACCCCTCCAGAACAAGGTTTTTTCCAAGCAAAACAAGGGTCATTTGGGTTCCAGGTATATATATATATATAAATACATATATAGTATTTTATACTTGCTATGGGGAATTTGCATTCATAGGCCCCAAATGGCCCAAGATTTTAGGATGTTGGTGTGCGGAGTTATATATTTGAACATATCATTCACATTGAAACTTCAACAACAGGAATACGTTGCATTAAGGGATTCTCCAATGTCAATAGAGGCCCTGTAGTTTTGTGTGAGTTTGTGTTGGAAGATATGGAGTGGTTTCTAGATCTACCCAAATTAGAGTGAATCACCTGTTTGTTTCTAAACTGCGTCCTTTAACGGATTTTGTGTAGGAGCTACAGGACATCCGAATTCCTAAGGCAACCCGGAACCTTTTCTCTGCAGTCGAATCACCCTTAGTTTCACACCATTAAAAAAAAGATCCAACATGTGGGACCTATCCACTTGAAATCCCCAAAAAACCACCGGATTTATCAAAACCCGTCGTAAAGCATTGAATTTTTACAACCAACCTCAATCGTTGGCATCGGATTTAGTAAGCATCCACCCACCGCACACAAATGATGACAAATGGAAAACATGATTCAATTGACCCAGTTGTCTGATTCATCTATTTGAAATATCTTCCTATCCTCCTTCAAATATTTGCCGCTCTAAAATGGACCAAAGTAGGCGAAACCAACGTGGGAAATCCCATAAAAACGCTCAGACTTCAGCTCGTTGACTTCGGGACTTTTCAAACATGCCTTTCAACCCAGGATTTTGGGCAGCTACACTCCGTATGATCCAAAAAATGCCTCAGTGTTTTACATTGTTTTTACCATGCCTTAGCTGTCTTCTTGCTTCGCCCAAAACGCGGCCAGAAAAAGACAACACCTCGATTTCTACATCTCATGGAACCCTTTGGTGAACGACGGGATTCTGATTTCATGGCTTATAGTAAGTTTCCATGAAACAAGGTATAGTAAAACTCCATATACACCCCCTAAAGTTAACATAGCCCCTACATGCCCCTAATCTTGTCTATTTTGTTTGGATTACGATCCTCTCCTCTTGGCATGTTAGGTTATCAAGGGTCAGCTGTTGAACTTGAGGGGCCATATAAAGTTCAACCACCCAGGCAGGTATTTTTTCAAGCAGCTCATCTGTGCTGATGGGTCGACCAACTCCTTAAAAAATGGGGATGGTCATCCTACACCCTACTAAAAACCTCCTTATAGATAATGGGCATATATAAAGTCCCTACTGGATTTATAACCCTCCCCTATATGGAAATCATGGTAGTCTGACCGACCCCCACATCTGCCCTGACTTCATGTCTGACAAAACCCCCGGGCCACCTGGGTGTGCAGCCGGTCCAGGATATGGATGTGCCGGATGTGCCGGATGCGCCTGGGTTTGCCAGTCCAGGAAAACCCAGGCAGGTGTTGGAGGAAATGTTGTGTCAATCCAGTGTTCTTGAAACACAAAAAATCAACAAATGTTTACACCCCCGAAGTTTAACATAGCCCCTGAAAAATGGTCGTTGGAAGACTACTTCCCATTTTGGAAGGTAACTCTTCAGGGTCTATGTTAAACTTCGGGGGGGTAAAATAAAAGGGGATGGATACCACAAAAAAATGCACTCTTCTGAAAGGAGTTACCTGTACCTTTTTCAAGACATCATTATGGGCATCCATATTGAAAAAACGCTGGAGTGTAGGGACAAAAATAAAAGACTTATCCAAACCATATCTATCGCAACTATATCTTGACACAACACAACACAAAAAAACACATATTTCCCAGAATAGGAACAACATGCAAGACTTAGATGTTCCTCGTATTGGTCTTGTTGTCATTATTCTCGTTATTCCCTGAGAATCCAGGCATGTCCTGTCTGAAATGGATTCACCCTGCTCAAAATTGGGATGTTGAGACTCCCATCAATCCTATGAATTTTCCGGAGGGGTCTGGATTCTTAGGGATTACTGTTGCTGTTGTTCTTGGTTGTCCAGCTTGAAAAGGTGACCTTCTAATAGGCTTAGATGGTCTCGTGATGATTTTGCAAGTAAAAAAAAAACAACAATTTCCCCAAGTTCCCAAGTGGTGAATGGGCAAAAGGTTAGAAAATATCAGAAAACACAAAAAAACGTGCAGAAAGTATACAAAACACAGCAACAGAAACATGTCGAAGTTGTTGTTTGTCCAAGCCCAAGAGTCAAGAGAGACAATATGTTTATTAGTCATTTCAATGAATTTAAGGAAACTGTCACGAGGGAAACTCAGTCTTGTGACCATCCCAGCACTTTCGCGCATGAATTTTGAAGGAGTGCCTTTTGTTGCACGTGATGATGTCCCTTCACCCTTCAGGACTGCGGGTGATTCCCCGTGGGCTAGACCCACAATGCTGTACACAATTGGCTTTGAGACTGTTCCATCGTGTGCTCTCTGGTACATTTGCTCAGGGTTTAGAGCACTCAGCTCTGAAAATTCAGCAGTGGCCAAATCGTCATTAGCTGCAGGTGCAGCATTTGTAGTCACCTGTTGATCTGTTGCCGGCCTGCCTGTCACCAGGCACTCAGCGCCCCGGCGCGAGATGTCACGGATTCCGACTGATGTCAGGTCACTCTGCTCTGCCAACCACCACGTACGACACCTTGGTCCCTGGAAATTACCACTGAGTTTTAAAACAATAACAACAAAGAGGTACGAGTGCAAGATTTCAAATAGTAAAGATATAACATCTACATGATCGTATTTCCACTACAATTACTACAACTGACGCAAGATACTGAAGGTACGGATATCCTTCTGAGTGATTTTTGTGTTGCCATCCCAATGGAAAAAAACACCATTTTTGAGAAAGTTGTTGCAACACTTATTGCTTCCCTGCAGTGAATTGAAACTATAGGATCTGAGCACATGAAGTGATTCACCAAGCTTGATTTCCCCCTGACATATGGACATTTTCTCACATCCTAAGCCACAACGTTTTAAGAAATAGATTCATGGACGGCGTCCCTTGTAAACTCCAAAAGATCATTCTTGGGTGATTTAAATCAAATCCAAGCTTTTGCTGGTTATAGTTCTCTCAGGCAATTTTAACCATTTTGGACCATGAGATGTTCACCAGTTTAACAACCCCACAGAATCAATGGGACTGGTATATCTAGCTACATGAAGAGTTTATTGTTTATGGTAAATTAGTAGGTAAACATACCTTTCGTCCCATGGGTTCTAGGGGAACTGGATGTCTTTTTGTCTACAACATGTCACCGAATTAGTTGGTGGTTGAACCAACCCATGGCAAACGGCTGAATTCCAACCTGCGGCTGGGCAGGCGGCCCTTGTGCCGGGGGAGTAGCGGAGGCTGCCTGCGAAGGATTTCGAGCGAGCCGATGGTTATAAATGGGTGTTACAGGATGGGGCCACTATAAATGGCCTTATAAATGAAGAACTGGGATTATTTCATCCCCTATAAAGATCTATAAACTGGGGTTATGTTATAATATATACCTACTGGCCCTATACTGGTGGTTTGTGGATGAACCATGTAGAATTCTAAGGAACACAAAAAACATAGACAGATACAGATACAAATGCACATCATGCAATGAGTGCAGAATTGCATGATGTTACTGAATAGGCATGTAAGTAAGCCTAGAATACGAGCGTGAAGAAATTGACCCACTAGGTTCAGAGACCGGTTGCTTCACTCAAGAATAGCTACCCGACATGTCTACTGACAGGTCATGAGGACAAATGTTGAGCATTTGTCATCATTTCCGCGAGGCATACTACCGTATCTTTCCACGCAATTTCTTTGAATGATGATGATACCAGTAGTGCCGCACAAGGCGGTGGCGGAAGTTTCAAGAAGAGGAAAACTATAGGAGAGATTGATTGTTGTGAGTCAGGGATGTCAGAGCAAACTAGCTAGCTGACTAACTGACTAATTGACTAACTGACAAATCGACTGATCGATTAACTGACGAACTGAGTGACTGAGTGGCTGACAGACTGGCTAACTGACTGATTGACTGATTGCCTGATTCATTGATTCATTGATTCATTGATTCATTGATTGATTGATTGATTGATTGATTGATTGATTGATTGATTGGTTGATTGATTGATTGATTGATTGGTTGATTGATTGATTGATTGATTGATTGATTGATTGAATGAATGAATGAATGAATGATTGTTTGATTGGATAACTGACTAATTGACTATCTGACTACTTGACTAACTAACTGACTAATTAATTAACTAACTAACTGACTGACTAACTAGCTAACTGACTAAGTGACGAACTGACTGATTGACTAACTGACTAATTGATAACTGACCCAAGTAATTCTTTGCGTCAGTAACTGACTAACTGACTAATTGACGAATTGACTAACTGACTGATTGATTGACTGACTAACTTACTACCTGACTATTGTTCGACATCTGACCTTGAAAAGTGCGCCAAAACACAGGTATTTTGTACATCTTGACTGGCAAACGTGCTTCTCCCCAGAAAGGTTCATGCAATTTTTCGACATCAGAACTTCAAAAAACTGTCCGCCGCTGACGTGTTTTGTACATTTTCACGTACACATGTGCTTTTTAACACGGAAACCCCTTCCCCGACTCTGCCTCTGCTAGGACTGCCCGCATTTGGAAAGGCTGTTTGATGCAAGTGCTTCCGGGCTAAGCTCTTGAAAGAAGCAACAAGCACACCGGCTTTGCGATCTGAAAGCAAAGGGGACATTAAAGAAGAGAGACGGAAGGCGTTGAAAAGGCCAACCTTCTCAGAGTCAGAAGCTCGCAGGTTTGCATCTTGGAGCAAACGCTCAAAGATGTACATATGCTCACTTTGCAATTGGAATAAATCATCATCCTTCTGCCTCTCTGCTGTTTTGGCTGACGAAACCGATTCCAAGTCCACTCCGTCCAGCCATTGGCACAAAGATAGGAATTGCCGCTATTCACCAGGAGAAAGTTGGATGCGATAGAGACTGTGCCCGAACTCCTTGACCAAAAGCCCGTAAAACTGAAGGGGGTCGTGTCTACCAACGGCTTCCTCGTAGAGGACCCGTGGGCTGGGACTAAAGAAAGAATACATTTGATCCACTTGTTCACACACAGTGCAAGGCTTGCGCTAGCAAGTTGAGGCGCAAACGCTATTAGTGCCAGCAAGGCGTTTTAAGAAGCCAAGCCATCACTGAAAGGAACTTTGGCCCCATAGGCCTGAATGGAATCCCACCCAAATTCCCACCCAGCCTTATCAGCCCCCTTTCGACCCACCAACTCGTACTGCAAAATGCATTGCATGTAGGTGCCCACGGCCATTTGCGCACCAGGATCCTCTCTTGTCTCCGCCGCCCGGACTGCGGCGAGCAGATGTATAAATGCACTAGCCATTTCACAAATTTCTACCCAATTGCTGGCCGCTGCCAGCATGCTGTTGAGGTAGGGAAAGCGGGTTCCCTCCGTCAACCGTTTGGCTTCCCCCACCTGTTTGCGGTAGCTCCTTCGCCCACCGTCTGTGTTTGAAAACCAAGGCCCAACTGTGGTGCGCAGCAACGCGGCTTTCACGATGCGTTGTGAAAGCTGCAGGGCCCAGTCACCGTCAAGGCTGGATGGCTCCGCTACTGGGATGAGCCGTGGGTTTGCTAAGTCTTGTAAAGACTTGTAGCATTTATAACTGAAGTTATATTCTTTTGTAAGTTGGGTATAAGTAGAGTATAAGTATGTTATAAATGCTGTAAGTATGGTATATTTGATCTAAAGTTTGTTAATAGGTTAGCTCCATAGAGGCTATCCTCTAGAAATTCTATATAAATTTGCTAATGGTTGTGAAAGTTGGATAGTACAATTGTAAATGGTTACACCAGATCCTAGCTAATTGTTAGTGAAGAGTTAACACACTTATGAACTATTTAGCTAAGTGGTTAGCAACCTAGCTAAGTGGTTAGGAATGGCATGACTATGTAGGCTTGATTGGTTATCATAAGTACTTAGCTAACCAGTTAGCAACTCTTGTAAACTTTATAAACTAGCCTGTAAACCATAGCAAACAGTAGCAAACCCACGGCTCATCCCAGTATCAAGACATCCTCGGCAAATGTGACGGAGCCAGAGTACCGAAAAAAAAAAACGTGGAGCAAATGCCACAAATGGACATTGCCCTGGCAAAATGCCTAGAGCTGCGTGGTTGCAAAAATGCCCCAACCCCGGTTGAAGGCATCCACTGCTGGCGGTGTAAACTTCCTCAAGATGGCACGCTCTGCGGCAGTGGGGGGTTCCAGGGCCACCTCCACCCACTCTTTCCAACTTTCAGACATAGTGGCTCCTTCAGCCACCACACATGCCAGCACATGCAGGAGCAGAACAATTCAGGGGGTCCTTGCACCCGCCCAAGCTGGAAGCCAGCCGCCGGTCCTTGGATAAAGATCCATCCTTAGTTTGGCGAATTTTTGACAACCAAAGAGATTTTTTTCTGGGTCACCCAAAATAAATTGGAAGGGAAATAAAAGAGACCCGAAACAAGGCACCATTATCCTTATTTATTCGAGGTAAAAGGAAAAAGTGAAAGACACATTGAGGGGCGGTGAAAACCTCTAGTACACTGAAAGGACATTAAGGATTGGGTATCGTTTTTTCTTGTGGACCCTATCGTTCTTGAGGGTTTGAACTAAATTGATGATCCCAATGTGAAAATAATGTGCTTTGGTCATGGTATGTTAAGGTAGTGGTCGAATCCTTTTGACAATAGCTTCTACGAAAATAATTCTTTTCAAGGGCTGCTCGACCAGGTCATTCCAAGGGGAACTTCTGCGAACTTCTGTGCACCTGCCCCAAATGGATTTTTTGAGATGCACATTGCTATGGTGATGTTGAATACTTGTTGCTTTGTTTGGTTCTTCTTTTCCTTCTTTCAAGCCATTGCTTCCACCCCGGCTGGAACTTCCCAGCTCCCTGACAAAACCGCTTGCCAGCAAAAGAGATGCTGCCTTTCTCTTGCTTTGTTGGTTCGCCAGCGTCTTCTTCCCCCCCGCCTTCCTCCCCCGCCCTGTATTGCTCTCGGATGACATTGTGCCACACCCAGGTTTACAGGGGGGCATGTTTTCTGGAGCCAGGTTTGCGCCTGTCATTTCTGGTATTGACATTTTGGCATTGCTGCCGTGTACCCGACACGCAGATTGATTTTCGACATCGAAACTTCAAAAACTGTTCCGAGACCGTCAGTTTTGTAGCATTTTGACTTGGAAATGTGCTTCTGGCCACAGCGACGTGCAATTTTTCGACATCAGAACTTTTCAAAAAGTGCTCCGATGACGTGCTTTGTACATTTTCACTTACAAATGCGCTTCTCGCCACAGCGGCGTGCAATTTTTCAACATCAGAACTTCAAAAAGTGCTCCGAAGCTGACGTGTCTTGTACATTTTCACGTACAAATGTGCTTTTCGCCACAGCGGCGTGCAATTTTCCAACATCAGAACTTCAAAAAGTGCTCCGAAGCTGACGTGTTTTGTACATTTTCACTTTAAAATGTGCTTTTCGCCACAGCGGCGTGCAATTTTTGATTTCTCCTCTGACCACATGACTCCACACCCGCCGCTTTAACAGGCCTATACTTTTCGACTGACCCGACACACGAATCATTGAAAAAACACAGCATCTCGCGACTTCTCTAACATTTGGCGCGGGTGTATCTTCTTTCTTCTAACTTTTGCGCTATTGCACCTTCTTTCTGCTGACTTGACTACTCTACTCTGCTGTTCAACTGTCCATATTGTCGGAAGTTAGACTTCTAAACTTCCTTCGAGAATTATATATATATATATATATATCCAGAAACAAAATCCATGCATGCTGCCTGCTATATTTACTTGCACATTTCTCGACAAGCAAATCGACCTTTAGGATGGATAACATGAAATGTGGTTTGATTTTATGTGTGTATCTTTGGTATTGCACATAGTACCATCTTCAAATCTTTAGCCTAATATTTTTCTGACTCATGTTCAAACATATTCCATACTCAACCAACATAAGCTTCGAACAAAACATTACATCTTTGCCATTCAACATCTTTTATAAGACAATTTTCTTCAATCAACTTCAAAAAGGCAATTTCGTCACCACGGTGGGATTTCATCAACTCATCGGAACCACCCATCAGATGACCCATCGGAGCGCCGCTCCCCGGCGGTTCCCATCCGGGCACATGTCTTTGCTGCCATCCTTCGAGCTCCCGTGGTTGAGTCCAAGTCGACTCGGCCGTCGCCTGGGGCAGGTTGGGGCAGGTTGGTTGGTTGGTTGGTTGGTTGGTTGGTTGGTTGGTTGGTTGGTTGGTTGGCTGTTTTCTTTTTTTGGGGTGGAAGAGAGGTTGGTTGTCAAGAAAAAAACCCAAGAACTTCTGGAAAGATTGGATGATTGGATGGATGATGGATGTTTTGTTTGTTTTTTTTTGCAGTTCGGCAGTTCAATGTATTTGGAAATTGGGAAATAGATGCATTGAGCTGATGAAATGGCATTTCTTTCTGAAAAGTTCTTTGACACAGACTCACGGATTAACACACGGCTCATGGTTTATGTTTCTTGTGTGATAGATGATAGGATCTTGAAATAATGGCTTATTGTACTCCTTGTATCATGGGATAGTAGGATGCCCTATGCATACACGTCGTTCAGTTTGAATGGTGCAAAAAAACACAGTAATTTGTCGAACATAATTCTGAACTGGTCGCCCCAGAATGAAAAGGTTGGATTCAATTATGAGATGTGAGAAACAGAATGTGATTATTACAATACCGTACCTGGGGATCTTGGCTCACCTGAGAATGGTTCCATAGGATCTTTTCTTGGACGTGATGTGACACGATCCCTTTCAATATATCAACTCGCTGGATTTGGTCAACAGGAATTCAGTGCAGAGTTCTTCTTCAAAAACCCTCAAACATTGAACACCCCCCATCATTCAGGAATGGAATTTCCTTCGAATTAACAACTGCTTCAAGATCTGGGATATGTTCTCCACAAGAGGTCCCTCAGGGTCGACCGCTGGAAACAGGTACCCGGTACCCTCTGCTAAACTATAATATAATATAGCTGGCTGGAACATCACCGTTTTCAGCAGGAAATACAAGGGTCCATTTTCGGGTCAGCTATGTTAGCTTATCAGAGTGGATTTTTTTGATGTCACACTCAGATCCACAAAACAAAATGCATGCTTGAACCCAACAAAATCAAGCCGCCAATTGACCCTGAGAATCCAAATTGGACAAGTGATGTTTTTTTCAAATTGTTTGGTGTGGCTCGAGTATTTCAATGTATTTCATCGCACCACATTCCATGAGGGAATTATATATTCGTATAAGTGAACATCTTCATTGATTCTTTCCTCGTGACTTGTTTTCCAACTACCAGCTAGAATTCGCAGTGGAAAGAAAGCAACATCTTTGTGAACGTGACTTCAAATCCCTTACATTTTTGTCAATCAACCCGGTTGAATGACCTCACATTTCACCTTTCCCTAAATGCCAAGTGATTCTGGTGATGAAAGTTCGCCCTCGCAGGGTGTGTTTCACCAAGTGGATGCTTGCCTCATTGTAGTAATACATCCCTTGTGCACATTTGTTCACTTGCCATGGCCTCAGCCGTGTCATTGAGGCATAAGGAAGAGGTGTTTCCCCACAACCTTCCCTGGGGTTTCGAATCAACCCCAAATCTGAATCGTCACTGACCGATGTTTTTGACAGTTGAATCTTGAGGAACATCAACAAAATTTAGTGTTTCATCCTGGACCGATATCCTAACCCCAGCCCAGGGTTATGAGGTTGTTTAGTCGTTGAGTTATTTATCTCAAACAATAAATCAATCTCATTGGTTTGAGCGACCCTATGCGACCCTCGATTGTTTGAGTTGAAACATCAATAGAGATATGGTTTTGAACGTATTTGGTGCCAACAAAAACGCACCCATCTTTTAGTCTTTCAATTGACCCCATGGGATCAAGACTTCGGATCGCCTGTTCAAACCGCTCCAAGGTCGATCTGTTTCATCAATGAAAGCCTTCAAACAATTAGTATAACCACTATAAGATCACTATAAATCACTACAAACACTTTTTAAACAACAAACATATCTAGGTGTTTTCCACCAAAAATGGGTTTGAATGAACATAAATAAACAACATGTTTTTGTTTCAGGCCACCAATGTCGGAGTCGGTTTCATCGGGATATCCCCCAGGAACCAAATGACTAAGCTTTACCACCAAATAAACATTGCTTTGATGGATTTCCACCTCAAAAATCAAGCAAAGAAGGGTCTATAGAAGAGTTTCTTCTTTTTTGTGAAAGGTTTTTACAACATGCCGTGTTTTGTTGTTTAGAATGTTTACAACGACATGATGTTATAGTTTACAAGTTTCAACCCTCACAAATCTTGCCACATCTTGCAACCTCTGGGGATAATGCTCAAGCAGCTCTTATTCGTGTGAAGATGCTAAAAGTCAAACACTTTCACTCAAAAAATCAGAAGAAGAAAAAAATGATGATTAGACAATTATGTATTTCGATTTGTATGATCAAATGATTAGATAACAATTATGTATAGATGATTAGATGATCAAATGATGACATATGCAAACTGCTCAAAAGAGATGGAATACTGAGTACTGGATATATAGTTTTTTGCAAGTGTACAGAAGTCCATTCGGTTGACCATATGTGGACACAAGCAGCAATTGTTTGAGGTGCTACCATTACCTTTCAGTGCTTTTAGGTTAAAATTCCCACAACAACCCAATGTTCATGGGTTTCATGTAACACATGACATTGCAATTGCAACCTTTTAAGGCCTTGGATTTGCAAAAAAAATGAATATATTCTCCCAGATGATGGTTTAATGGTAATTTGCCACGGTACAATTCGTACAAAAATCACCTCAGGGTCGTTGCGATTACACCCCCACCACCACTTTCAAAGGTTGGGTTAGTGGTCTAATCCACAATTCCAAGGGAAACACACATTAATCACACCCAGTGTTTTTGCCTTGTAAACTATTTAACTATCCATTACACTCCCCTGATTTCCCTTTGACCTACCGTATTTTTTCCGGGGCTCCAAGGAAAAGTATTCCCTCGCTACAGAACACAGAAACTTGATAAATCGTTGATCTTCTGATCCATAAATTTTGTGTGGCTTCCTGTCTTGGCATTGGATCATTTGCTTTCCCAAGAAACAGTCAGGGTTTTGGGGATTTTTTTGTTGTTTTCTGAAGCCAGAATCAACATATTATTCCACATCACGATATCCACAAACAAAAGTCTGTGGCGAAAAATCAGACTTTGCTGATGTGCTGAATATGAAGCCTCACTATTCACCTGAGCATGGGAAACCAAACCCCTGCGTGACATTCCATTATACCCAGGCCTCGGGGGTTCATGATGGCATCCTTGTAATAGCTTCTTCGAATCCACATAAAACTATTTCATCCTTATAGATAACCTAAAGCAGCCAGGGACCCAGGATCACTGCTCACACTGCTTCCAAGAAACGGCTCTCGATATATAATCTCCGACATCCACGTCGGCAGCCACCTGTGTGTGGGAGAGACCTATGGGGCTTGGAATTTCGATAAAGGCCGGGAGCCGGGAGGTACAGGGAAAAAACAACTGGAGTTGTTCATGTTTCATCCCCTAAATCTCCTTTTTCTATATACTTCCCTTATCTAGTTGAAATCTTGAGAGGTAAAGAACCTGGATTTTGGCAACGCAAGCTCAAAGCAACCGTTTAAACATTGGTTGGGTGGGTGGCAGTAAAAACAAAAAAGATTTCAACCAGTCGTGAAAACCAAGCAATACAGCTGGCTTGATGCTGAATTTCAATACCATCGAAGAAAGTACCAAAGTGTACCCTTGAATAAAGGTAGCTGAATGGTTGTTGACCTGGAAGCATGTTAGGATCAAAATCGTGAAAACTCGTTGTTTTGGCATCGTTTTGGAGTACCAGTGTTTCTAGTACCATAGCAATCACAGGGGTCTGTCAAAATTGTCAGAGGAGTTGCTGAAAGCCCTTCAATCCCACGGGTACAGAATGTCCAAGTTTCATTGACAACGGTGGATGTTTTTTGGGAAAGGACAAACTTCCAAACTTCCTACGTTTCTCTGATGTGTGCGATTGATTGTTACGTTTTTCTGTGACTCTCCAAGAGCATTCAATTCTTCTGAAGTCGGTGTGGTTTTGGCGAGTTGTCCTCTAAAATCAGTGCATCTAAAAAGAGAATAAACGGTCAACATTTCTCAAGCGGTCTTTCAACAAACATCTGTACAGTCATTTGCACCGTTTTGCATGTTTTCCATATGTTTTCAACAACAGAGACAAACCATACCTTCCATGTAAATTCACAGGGAATCTGGGGTGCCAGACCCTGCCCAGGTGGCTGAAAACTATTTTCTAAACTGAGGTAAACCAAGCAGCAGCAATTTTACGGCGGGAGTTGGCTGCACATTGGACGATGTGAGATCAACAGTTCCAATAATTGATGTCATTACCTTCTGGTAAACGAACATAGCACTGGAATATCCCCATTTTCAATAGGGAATACATCTTCAATCCGGGTCCATTTTCCATTGCTATGTTAGTTTACCAGAGTGTATTACGATCTCATTCCCAACACCAGAATTGAGAATGTCATTTTGATGCCTTACTGTTGGAAGAAAATCCGGTACCAGTTGATATCATGAGAACTGAAGGGTACCCCCACGGTTCCATCCTTGCTGGCTGGGGAAGAATGCCTTATTGAAGGCTTATTGTCCCTTAATCATCTCAGGAAAAGGCCTTATTTCCTGGGGGTGTGTAGCATCGGGGAAGTACTCTTTATATTATAAATATACCTAAATATACCTATAAAAATATATATATATATATACATACATATTTATACCACCACCTTCAAAGGGGTATCAAATGATTCCTAAAATGTATCAATGCTGCATTTTTTTTAGGGTTTAATTAAGGACGGCAACACGAATGGAAGGTCCAGGTATATTGCATGTCTCCCCTCCACTAGCAAGTAGTAAAACCATCCACCACATTAATTATATAATTTAATGTGAAGTGTAAATCTCCCGGTTGGTGTAGGTAAGATTGGGAGTTGTTTTTTTGGGGCCCCGAAAATGCTTGATAGATCATTCATCCTAAGCAGTTGGGAGGGTTAAAGAACGAAAAGTCAATTACAAATTGGTCTATCAGTAGGGTTGCAACTCCACTTATACGGGTTATAACCCTGTTACCCATTCATAAGGCCATTTACAGGGGCTGTAACCCGGTTTATAACTGGTAGGGGCCCACTTCGTATGGATATTCACCATGTCGACTGGTGAGCTGAATTTTATCCATCAACAGTACTGCAAAAGCCTAGCGTTAGATGAGACCTTTCCTTCAAAAATCATCTTAGGGGTAACTGAACATACCTTACCTCCAATCCCCAGTGGGCAATCAATGGCTTGGAACAATCAACAATCATTCCAATTCCAGGAAACCAACACGTCAATTCCCAAAATCTTTGAGTCCGCTTCGTTCAGTGAACAGCACTTGAACTACGAAAAGGAAATAACTCTTTGCATCACTACACCGTAGGATTTCATCTGGGAAGGTGTTTTGGTATGTTTTTGGCATGCCTCCAAATACCTCCTCACAAGGTGTTTGGGGGGTATATATGTATATATATATACATAAATATAATATATTATTGCACTCCATGGAGTACATGGAATATGGTACACATTCCTCCAAAAGCCCAGATTATACCTACTCATATGGGAAACACACATGTCCAACAGCTCATTGCACCCGTACAAAATCTGCGTTGAGATCCTGTTTCTCATGCAACTTCCAAACACTTCCCTTTTCTTTCGAGCAGGTCTTTCGTCTTTGTCACCAAAAAAAACTGGCCTCAAATGGGAAGGCCATGTTTCATACATGTTGAGGAAGAAAGCAGCAACCGAGTAGCCTAAAAACAAGCCGACCAATAGTGCTTGCCTCAACAAACAAATCCGATGAAGGTGCAAGATGTGGAATCAGCTCCATTATGGAGCTCCAATTTTTTGTTTTCCATTTTGATTCTCAAGTTTTCCATTTTGGAGCTCCAATTCATTTTTGGGATCTTTTAAAATGCATTCAACATGAACCCCTAAGAGGTCCCCGAAACAAAACCAGAATCAGCAACCATGGTAGTGAAATGCCCCGGTGGTCCCGAATCTTCCAGGTTAGAGCTGTGTTGATGCAATCATGATTCCTGAACCTTCACCATATATTATAGATAGATAGAACATCTAAAATTATGGAACCGCAGGTGAGTGGAGCTGGAATCTAAATGACAGTTCTACTTTTGATGTTGAGATATTCACTTTAAGAATTGACAGGCAGAGTTTGTAGAATGATTGAAACCAAAGAGAAAAGATTCGCTGCAACACGCTCATCATCAGTGATAACAAACGAACAACACATTTTTTCCTACCAAATCTGTAAATAATTGATTGGCTGCTTCCTTTCAAGGTACTCAGACAGGTTTCTTGACTTAGTCCCTCCCAATATGGTATTGCAACGGAACTATCACATTCCAAATAGCCACACTTCCGAAGTTGAACATGTTGAAATGTCATGAAATGTCGATATCTGACTGCTGCTTTTTCATTGGTCACCCTGCAAGCTGTCATTGGCCTGCGAGGAGATGAGTGCTATGGTGGATCTTTCTGTTTGCAGCTGGCATCCTCCAGCATGAATCATGGGTACAATGTCCAGGATGTCTTTTGGCCGACAACCCAGTACATCTACTCAATCTTAATAAAACACAACAGCATCTTTCAAAATCATCATGTCTAGAGTGGATGATTCACGTTAATTTATGTGCATTCTATTCTCGCAAAAAACTCCTTAAATAGGGAAAAAATGGATTTGCTGTTTCGATGCTTGGAAAAAGTTCCAAGCATATTATCCCAAATGGTGGTGAACAATGGTAATTTACCATGATTACAATCCGTAGAAAATCACCTGAAACAAATCCAAGGTTTGTGAATGACAGAACATCAAGATCGCAACTTTGCCTTCAAAAGCCCACCATCAAGCGCAAAAACTGCCGAGATCTCTTCATCTCAAGGGGCCATCCGATGGCACCCTTTGAAAAAAAGTGCAGGTAGTCTCAGAAACTGGGGTATGGGAACGGCAGACTTTTAAATTGAAGACCTTCTTTCCGCAACTGTCTTTATAGATAACCAACCCAAACAATGAACCATACCTTTTGGTATCAAGTTTGACGCCGAAAAACATCTCGTGGTCGTTTTGAGGACCAATAAACCCCGGATAAACAAGTTCAAGCCTTTCTATGGGAGGGTCCCAGGATTCTTAGGGTAAGTTGCAAAAATATGGGATCTTATGTGTTTCTTTTTGCGAGCGGAGTATTTGGTGGATCAATAGACGCTCCATGGGACTGAACTCTTGACCAACTAATTGGTATAGCATATGCTCTCATATAAATCAACTAACATCAACCAACCATAAACTCATGACTCAATTCTTCTCCCACCATTCCTGAGACACCCCAACGAAAACAGTCTTTCCCCGCGCTGAGAATATTGGCGATTTGTGGGCTCCCGTTTTTGGTTGCCGGGAATCGGTGGCCAAATCTTGGAGAATTTCATGAAGGTGAGGGATTTTTATTGCGGCTGTTGAGCCCGGAAATTTGACAAATTGCGAAGTGGACCTCCTTGTTCTGGACCCGATATGTGAATCATTTTGGATGTGAAATGTGCAAACATTTCATTCATAACGAAACCGGGTCAAAGTCTCCCCACGCACTTGTTCAAAAATTTCATGAATGATGACACCAAACCACGGCAGCCACGGAGTGAATTATGCCACTCTTCAAACAAACATCTGGCCATGGGCCATGGCTCGCAAAAAATCAAACGTCACCCCAACAAAATTCAGATTACTTCATGTTTGACCGTTTAATCTCGCAATTTTTCCATGATTTCTCGAGTATTCTATTATTTTGGAGGGTACCCATCATTTTTGAGCCACAACCATTTGAACTTTCGTTCAGTTGTCATTTCAGGACTTCCACATGGTGAAAGCCTCACGTCGGGTCCTGAACGTTCGAGGTCTTTGGTGGCTGAAGCCACCGAAAGAAAAGATCAATCCATGACATGGCCAACTGTTGAAGCGATCCTCTCAACTCAACACGGTATTTTAAACCTATGCTTACATACACAACATGTTTTTTGAGGTCATGTTTTAAGGTGACTTCATATTATTGTCACATTATCTTGGTGAATTGATAAATGATAAAATTGATATATATATATATATGATAAATATATAGTATGTATATATAAAAAAAATATTACTTTTTCCCCTTCCTGCAATAATAACTGAACATTAAAATCACAGCTCTCCTGCTTGCACGTTTTGTAAATGAGTCATTGTACTCAATAAATGTACAACTTTCAAGTTCAATTTGGAAAACTTTGAAACGTATTTAATCACATTCAGCATTTGCTTTTCAGAGCATCTTTTGTGGGGAATACTACAAAAAAACAAAGATATTAATATTCCGGATGACTAGCTAAAAAAATACAATCTCAGGAACGCTCCCCAAAAACATCTTGGCAATCTTGGGAAGTTCTCATAACCCTGGGTCAATTTTTCTCCTATGACTCCGTTCACTGCCATCCCAATGCCTCTCTGCCGAAGCCGTACTTCAACCGTAGGTCCACCTGATTGTTTCGGTCAAAGAAAACGCACACAATCAAAAGAAGTACCAGTACCACCACCACCACCACCACCACCACCACCACCACCACCACCAGCAACAACAACAACAACAGCAACAACAACAACAACAACAACAACAACAACAACAACAGACAACAGACAACAGACAACAGACAACAACAACAACAACAGACAGACCACAANCCAACAACAACCAACAACAACCAACAACAACAACCAACCACCACCACCACCACCACCACCACCACCACCACCACCAGCAACAACAACAACAACAGCAACAACAACAACAACAACAACAACAACAACAACAACAGCAACAGCAACAGCAACAGCAACAACAACAACAACAGCAGCCACAACCACAACCACAACCACAACCACAACCACAACAACAACAACAACAACAACAACAACAACAACAAGAAGAATAATAAGAAGAAGAACAACAACACCACCACCACCAGCAACAACAACAACAACAACAAGAAGAAGAAGAAGAACAACAACAACACCACCACCAGCAACAACAACAACAACAACAACAACAACAAGAACAACCACAACAACAACCACAACAACAACCACAACCACAACCACAACCACAACCAATAACCGCAGAAATAGCAATAGCAAGGGGCAAACGCTTCTGCGAAAACTGCCATCAGATGAGTCATCATATTTTCATTGGCAAACTCGCTGTCAGGTTCTCATCACCGGGGTTCCCAACCGGCAGAGAATACCTTACAGCTTCGGGTGAAGCATTCCTTTGCTCAATGTCTATAGGTGAAGGTGAAGGGTGAATCACCTACCGAGTGTACCTGGAAGGGGCTTTGATTTGAGCTTGGAATTTTTGATGGCGAGACAATCTTAAACGAGAGTCACACAGAGCAGTGCAGGGAAATAAACCAATATATATATATATACACATGCAAGCATGCTGTTTTTATAGATGGTTTATATATGTATATATATACTGTATATACTGTACACTGTATATGTATAGTCTGTATATATTGGGTCCAGCCAAAACAGTGTAACAGATTGTAACAGTGGACAGTGAAGGTTAAAAACGGGTTCTCTTCATGAACGTGAACAGATTATTTACCCACTGTGAACAAGGGTTTAGGCAGAATCCAAAAAAACAAATAAATAAAAAAAAACACCACAAAATAAAATGAACATTTCTTTCTTGCAGTTTTTTTGTTTTCTTATATCATATATATATATAGAACCATGTCTCACATCTCACATCCTCTTTTCCCAGTCCTGAAACATTCTCGAAGAAAACCTCGGAAAGGTTCCAGGCTCGGGTTTGGTATATCTAAAGGATCCATGGGACTGGTATATCTACTTACTAATGTACTAATGTATCAGAAAGATCAAGCAAATGAAGAGAAATACACCATACATGGATCCTATGGGAATGTTCAATCATTTTCGTGTTCTTTCTTTTAGAATATTTCTGGGAGTCTTTTTCGCTTGCACGGCATCATACATACGTCTTTACTGTTGCCCAAGTCTGTGTTTCTTCAAACTAAGCGAAGCTAATGTTGCCATTCAAAATGCATAAGCCCCCCCCAAAAACAGGGGTTCCATATGCATGTATGCCCATGACTGGCAAACTTATCCAGTTTTAAGCATATTCCCACAGCTCTGATCGCAATGGAGTCCACAATTTTTCATGCCATCGTGGCCAAAGTCCACCCTATAGATGTTATGAGGACTAAAAGAACAAGCTGAAGAAAAAATTCAGCATCCTTTTTGGCCTTTTGCATCCTTTTGGCATTCATCTGGGCAAAGTGTTTGAGCATTTGAAAGGGGGATACCCTTTCTTTTCATCAGCGCTTTGGTCGCCATGAAAATTTTCCCCAAATTCATATTCATACAACTATACTATACTAGATGCCATCTCTTGAACCACCCACTGTTAGTTAAATCTTTTCGGTCAAAGTGCCCTTTTTATCCCCAAATTTTCGAGGTCAGAAAAACAACCCTTCAAAGGGTAAAGTTTCACCATCCCAACAGGGTGACGAATTGAATCACCAGGAGTTATATGAGTCTTTCATTCACAAAAAAACACCAACATCTCTCAAAAAGATATCTCTGAAAAAAAAAAACTGTTGCCAAAAATCAAACACCAAAAGTATCCAAGTATCTCTAGTTGCTGGTTTCAACCCATCTGAAAAATATGAGTCAAATTGGAAATCTTTCCCCAATTTTCGGGGTGACAATAAAAAATATTTGAGTTGCCACCACCTAGTATCTTAACTTACAAATGTTGGACATTGGGCTGTATGTCATCCAACCCCAAGGCCGAGCAACGTCGTTGTGTCTCATCGCTCACCGAGGTTTTTAAGTCCTCCAAACAAATGAGAGAAACATGTCCATATAGTATCCATGTACGGTATATTTACCTACATGTTGGTTGATTTTTATGGTAAATGTAGGCAAATATACCATACATGGATGGTAAGGGATGTCCAAAAGTAAAACTTATCCAACACATTGAAAATAAAAAAACATCGGGGATTCTCTTGTAGCTAGACAAAACATAACCTTTCAATGGATTACATATTCAATATATCTCCTTAGCTGCACATAATATCTCCTTAGCTGCACATAAATAGATATAATCAGGATTAATAGGGTTACAACCCTTCATATGTGAAATGTTTGGGCTTACAATTCTCAGGGACAAGCAATGTCCTTTGACAACCAACTCCCAGGTTAAGAACCCTGTGGCCAAGACAGCAAAACCCAACCCCTTTTGGCCAGGTTTATCAAGACTTACACCACATCGAACTTCAACGATTAGATTCACCAAAAAATCATGGGGCCTTTGGAAGCTATGTTGTTGTTTTTCCCGCAGCTTTCTCAACAAAAAAAATGCATCATATGTTTAGGTGTTTTTTTTTCAGTTAGCTCCAAGTTGGGGTAACAAGAAAACAACCTTTCAATTCACCAGGGGTCTTGGATCCTAAAATCAACCGCACCAATCCCAGTATTTTTGCACACACGTCCTGTGCCAAACGTTTCACCAATTGAGACGATTGCTCCTGGAGACCGCGAGTGAGTGAGACCATGGTCCAAAAGATCATTGAAGAAAAGGTCTTTTGAAAACCACCAGGGAATGGTCTTTGACTTGCAGGGAAACTTTAAAAAACACACACACACACACATAAAGAACAAATAAGATACACTAGTCTGTTTGAAACATGGCATACGGATGGAATTGTTTTTGCGTCATTTTTTTTTCTGCATGTAATGTCGAACTTACTTCTGCTACAGGCTTTGAAATGAACCCTCTGCAGCTACCATGTCGAGCCATCTCCAAAGAGACCAGTCGTCCAACATCTACTGAGTCAGGGCCTATGTTGCTTCACATCTACTCCACAAATCTAGATGAATTACACACATCACACAAGCTTATCCACCTGACCAAAACCCCCAAAAAACATGTCTTGAATGCATTTTTGACGGATTCTCTAATGGACAAAATATATGTCACCTGATTTTGACATCAAAAAAAAGCATACTGCCCACCACAAAGCCGCGGTCCTTAGGAGACCGACGCCCTCGTGGTACCTGCCAGGGTAAGGCATTTATGGGTGGATTCCCTGATGCTAAACCACCAAATTTGGGATAACTTGACCTTGGCGGTTTGGTGAATTTGCCCAGTTGTTATTGTTTCCAATACACTTATATATACACCTTGAGCCCCAAGTGAACCTCTATTTTTGAAGGTCAATCCGCCAATTTGGGTTCTAGGCACTTATGCATATAACTGTTATTGTCATCCTGTTTCTTGTTGGGATTGGCCGTTCTTGTGGTCCTTCTTGTGGAATCTCTTCTCATTGGTAAGGCAAATCAAACGAAGGAGGAAACCTTCAATCGCTCTTCCCACTGCATTCCTACTGTGACACGTTGTTTCACTTGAAACAGCTTAAGACATAGGGTTTTTAACTAATCCAATACCAAACAGCAACTGTATTTTAAAACTTCTTGCTAGAACCATCATTCCTTTAGGATGATTTGTTTTTGGTAACCCCTGCGACACCTTTCTTGGGAACATCTCCCTAGACTCGTGTTTCATTTTAATTTGAAACTTACTACAACAGAAAAAAAAACATCATTTCCAGCGTATGACTCGACCTGAACCATACAAATTTCCATACAAAATAAAAACAGGGCCAAACAGCTTGCTCCACTACTAAATGGGGTCACTGATTTTACATGGAATTCATGTGTGAAAAAAGTAAATCAAATCACCCCGTGTTTTTTCTCCGGATCGAGATTCATCCCACTTTTCCCGTGATCCCGGATCAACTTTGTCAACTTTCCCCAACCTTTTCCCTTCCCGGAAATCGGATCTCGGCCTCCTTGGGAGGTGTGATTGGTACCGTTGGAACTTCGCTTTTTCCAGCTCGAGCCCTGTGGGAAAACCCCCCCGGGAAAAGGAAGCAAATGGTAGTTCCAGTGCCATCCGAGGTCGTTCAGGGAGAAGAAGCAGTTGAAACAACACCCATGTACACCCCTGAAGATGCACGGCTGAAACATGATTTTTTGGAGGTTTGGTTCGGATCATTTTCCTTTCTAAATGGCTGCATTTGTAGGTTCCATGTTAATCTTCCAGGGTGTAACCTGACATGAACGGGTGTTGTTTAGAAATATGAACACCCACTAACCTGACATGGTTGGAAATAACCCGACCCAATGGTTTACTAAGAAACAGTGGAAACTAACCAACACCATGAAATACTCTAGTTGCTTAAAAACGGGATTATTATTGAATGGCTGATGAAACATATGAAATATATAATCCCGGATTATATATATATATAATTATAATTGGTTGGTATTTCATCCCCTTGGGTGGTGGTTTCAACCCATCTGAAACATATTACAGTAGTCAAATTGCATGATTTCCCCAACTTTCGGGATGAAAATAAAACAAATCTTGGAAACCACCTCCTAGTAACCCGACCAACCAAACTACTCAAAGGGGTCCATGATGTCCCCCTGCCCACCCATGGGCCTCACCGTTTTGTATTTTTATCAAATCTTGGGTGTTACACCCGAGAAAACTAACATGTCCCCTAAAAAGGGCCTATTTCAATAGGAAATACATCTTCCAACCATCATTTTTCAGGTGATATGTTAGTTTTCAGGGGGGTAAATGTTTAATCCTCCAGTTGATTTCTTTTTTTCCCGGCAAAAAAAATCATAGCATTTCGAAACCTTTCAGAGGCAATTGTTTGGACATTTACCCTGCTGTTCCATGAACAAAACCCTACTTGAAGATGCTGATTTAAAAAATAAAAAATCATGTGGCCCATATCAACAGGTGACGCAATATCACTTTTCAAATGAACATCACAAAGGATTTCTTTGCGATCTGGTGGAGTTTGATTCAAGAGCCAAACAAAAATGCTCAACATAATGTCCTTGTGGCGGGACATGCATTGAAATGAAATGATAGCTGATAGTTTATGACAGTAGTTGACATCGTATCAAGAATGTGTTAAGGGAAACCCTGTCATGTGACATCACCAAATCCTGAAAATCCATCGAAGATTGGGTGATACCTTTCACTGATGCCATTTACGGATTCAGCTATTTTCCGACTGACATTGGGGATATCTCTTCAGGCTCTCATGATCCAAAGCTCCTTAGCTACTATGGGTCGCTGGTGATGATTGAAATGAAAGCACTTTCCAAAAAATACAGTCCAACCCAAATCAAATCTGAAAATATTTGACCAAATCACAACATGCAATCTTTAGATAAAACAAGCGAATCGTTAGGTGACACCCTTGTTTCTTCCGGCCCATCAAAAACGATGATGCGCCATGACTCGCTTCCACCCCTGCATTCCGAATTCTGCACCTTTGTCTGGCTTTCATGGCTACAGAATGAGGGCCATAGAAGGTGCGGTTCCTTGGATCAAAAAGCAAACCGCAGAATCCTTCCATCTGCAGGTTCCGATGCCAAACACTCCTCCAATACTGGTTTAAAAAACTATGATACATGTTGGGCAAAGATTACCATGGAAATATATGAGCATGTCAACCTTTAAACTTTTGACAATATTGGCACAAAACTGGGTATACAGGGGGATGTTTATCAATCCTACCCTGACATTATTGTAGAATTATGACTTGTAGAGGGTAGAGGGAAAGATACCAGGGTTTTAAACATAGTGACTTTAAGGTATTTTAAGTGCTTGTACATACTGCTAGATACAAGGCAGCAAGAACCCCGCAGTTACCATCTTTGGTTCAAAGACAAATCCACCACATGCCATGTCGCACTGGCCCAAAACCAAGATGCACCAACAAGGAACTCAGGCCATGAGATATTTCAGCTTCACCATGCTTAGGAAACAAGACCCTTTCATTTCATAGATTTACTATAATCATATAACGGAGCAAATTTCTTCCTATCCCTATGTTTCTTCAGATTTACATAGATTTACGCTGCGTGGCAAGTGCTCAATCGCCAGCCACTTGCTCATTTGCTCGTCATTTAGTAGGAAAAATGGTCATCCCTAAAGCTCATTTGCTCATCACGATACGCACCCGCTGTTGATGTCAACGTTTGTGCCAAAGATCTCATAGAGGCGATCTTCACCATCGCTCCTGGTGTCTTCCGTCGGATTGAAGTTGAAGGAATTTCGGTGTGTTTTTCCTCAATGAGGTTTATATTTGCGTCAAGGAATGTATAACTATCCTACTTATAGCAAAACGTTGTTTTTGCAACCACTTTTTGTCTTGATTCAATTTTTTTTCTACAATTGGTACCAGGAAATGGATGCTATTAATTATTCTCTATGACTTAGTGACTTACCCTCTGATAATCTATATCACATAGTTATGAACATCCCACCTCTCCCAAAAGGAAATGCATCAAGGTTCATGGTGGACTCTCCATAGCTTATCTTAGATTACTGGAAGGCAATCTTCACACAGCCACCCATGCGGTAATTCAGACTTTCACGAACCGCAACTTCAGTCACCTACCATTCGTGACATGAACCATGAGGTCACATAGTTTGGTTTTTGATTGGAAAGGGCACTTCTTTATCGAGGGTTCAAGCCACAAAATGATTGACCCTGCAATCCCCAAAACTGACTTGTCAAGAATACATGTACCGATCATCTTTTTGGGTGGAAATAATCCCAAGTATTGCCAAACAATGAAACAAATTAATGATAGTTGTTTTGGACAAGAAGAAAGCAATACACCCTTGGTCCCAACGATTTATATCGCTGCTGTCCTGATATTCAGTTGATTCATCAGGGCCCCAAAACGCAGCTCATCTCGTCTCTGTTCCTGGGAAAATCGTGACACTGGGGCGTTCACCACCCATTAACAGGGTGTATGAGACTCAGCGCTAAGTGCTCGGAAACACTCCGTGAAACTAACATAGGCTCTGGCAGTAGGCCATCCAAAAGGAAATTAGTATTCCAACCCTTGGTTTTCAGGGACTATGTTAGTTTCAGGAAGGGTAAGATTTTAGCCACCAGTATCACTCTTTGATTCTGATTCCTATGTTGACCATAGATTCATTCACTACTAATAAAGGGTTTGTAATCAGTTGATAATATGCGTTTCGGAACTGTCCCAAGATGGTCCTTTTTTCAGGTGATCTTTGGAGCCAGGGAAAAAAAAACAGTGAACTTCACGTAGGACGACGTCAGTATTGATCAATGCCAAGGACATCTAAGCAAAGTCATGTTCACTATGTGAGTAGTATTAAAATCCACTAGGATTGTGATAAATCCCAAGGATGCCCAACCAAAATCATGTTCATTAGTAACTAGTATCAACTTTTTTCTTGAATCTTTAGGATCAAACCATCTTGTTTTTTTCCCCATGAAATCCCATGGTGATTCCAAACAACATGAAAATCCAACCCCACGAATTCCACTCCAAACCGAGCTTCCATGAAACCTACCGCCTCTTGTAGCCATTTCCTCTCCTGGTGGTCGGACATACCCCCCTCTTAAGTGCCTGACCCTACTAGGACATGTATTGATTGTTGGCACGTTGTTTGTTTCAATTGAAATCAACAAACGACGTAATTGTACATACACCCGCGAAGTTTAAGATATATATGTATGCAGCCCCCAGAAAAAATGATACCTTTAGGAATGGTAGATATTCATAAATGTTCCACGAGATAACTGCCTAGCACCTAGAAAATGTTTTGGCAATTTCTAATCAACCAAATCTAGGGGAAGTAAAACGATTTCCCCAAGTTGAATCAAAGACACTTAGATGATACGAGCAAATGAAACTGGCTGGCCCTTAGTAGTAGCAAATGAGGGAATGAAGCTATACATAGGGATGAAACTCCGCTTGTTACCTACAAAGGGCCAGCAAGAAAACACAGGATGGGTTTGATTGGCGGGCTTTGCCTCATTTTTTGCGGCAACAAAGACAATTCACACGCCTGAAGTGTTGAAGTTTGGTTTAACACGAACCTACATCATGGAAATCTAAAGGTACCCTCCCAATTCCCCCCCTTTTGAATAAGGTACCCATGAGACCCAATCAAGGGACCATGGTGGTAAATAACCCCTTAGACCAAAAATCCAGTAGGGATAGTACATCCTTGACCGGTCCTCAACTATCTCCTTAAACCTCATTCCAGCCAAGCCTGATTCAGTCGCTTCTCTCTTGCATCATATTCGATGAAAGGATTCTTGGCAGTGCCACGATTCCCCTGCATAGTGGAAAGCATGTTTTTGGGGAAGCATCATACGGTGGTTTGAAGTATATTTTCTCAACAAACTTTGGTGTTTGGCTGCCACCAACAAAGATGCAAATCATAGCTAGGTCATGGTTTCAACCACAGTTGAAAGAGATTTGTCAAATACAACATCTTCCACCAAATAGGTGGTAACTAAAAGTGCATGTTTGAAACGGCCACCGAACTAAAAGCCGCTGAGCATTGCTATCCATGATCTTTCCCCCCCCAAAAAAAAACAGTGGCTCTTTAGATGGCCTCTCACATTCTTTCACAGTCTCTCACTGGTTTCAGTCTTGTATCACCATCAGTCCACTTGCTTGTGGAACCCACAGTACTGCCTTTGGTCACATTTACAACATCAGTAAAGCACTAGAAGAAAACATGAAACAACAACAGCCTTGGGGATGATGAAATAAACATCACCATCACAAACAAAACTCTTGGCCATGAAAAAAAGACATAGCACCGCGAAATCTAACATAGATACGAAAAACGATGGTTTGGAAAATGTATTTTCTGTCAAGACATGGCTATTTTGGCTACTATGTTTCCGGGAGGTATTTCTCTTCGCTGAATTTCTCAGTCCTGCACCAGAGAGAGAGTTGGGAGATGCAGAAAAAACTGTTTCCTGTTGGGAGTTTGCTGGTGAAACTCCCATGTTGAATGTTTGGATGTTTTAGGGTAAGTCCTTATCATACAAGACATCTATTCATCTGTGTGCAATGGAAAAAAATCCCGAAATTCCTGATGTGTTTGGGACATTTTGAGGTCCTTAACTCCACAGTACAACCAAAAAACAAGTTTTTTTCAGGGGAAAAACTCCGCCGTCACCATCATGTACCAGAACCCGACATCTTGAAAACTCGGATACTTGAAAAAGCCTTCAAGTTACAGTTGGTTTCGGACAGGTTTTTCCCCCACCGGTAAACAAACAAAAACATATATGCGCCAGTCAAAGTGGGGAAGCACTTTTTTTCAATTATCAAGTTTGAACTTCTGAAAAAAATAGTTGAAACCACCAACTAGATTTGGATTCCCTTCAAAAAACCCACTGAGCCACCAGTCACCAACTACTGTCCTGCTTTTTAATCTATTTTTTGGGATTGATTTTTTGGGGAATAAAACTCAGAAACCTTGTACCAACAAACTCATGTTGTTAAAAAAATGCATCGTTGTTTCAGGAATTCTGGCCAACTTGGAATTCTGAAACTCTGAGCATGTTTGACCAATCTTAAACTACGTGGTAAGAGGTGATTCTCGGTGCAAGAAAAACTTGCTCGGGTCTTTTGGGAAATATACGGCTTGATAAACCTTTTGTTTCCAGTGCCGGCCCCTGAAAAGTCTGGGGGGCTATGTGGTTCTAGGAATGTTCTTCCAGGGTTTGCCAAGATGAATTAAGCCCCAATTTTTGTGGCTCCAAATGTCTTTTTGGCATCGACCTTTTTGGCAAATCCCTTGGTTCCCCCCAAAAACATGGGGGAATCCAAGAGAACCCACGACTAACAAAAAACCTTCAGTTGTCATGTTGTTGAAGGTGAATGCTGTGGGACCCCATACAAACTGCGGTAGTTTTGTTTATTCCCTATCTTGTTGTTGGTTGAACCAACGCCTTTGAAACATATGCTCGTCAATTGGATCATTTCCCCAGGTAGGGATGAAAATAAAAAATGTAAAACCACCAACCAGCTATGTACTTGTACATCTGATGACTATATACTTAAACTAATAAACTTCAGCAACCAAGTCATCCCCCTCCTGCGCACCTTGCGCCTCACTGGTGCACTGCGTGGTCGCAGGTCGTCCCTGCCGACTTCGTGGCGATCATGATGCTGAGTGAGGGTGGGGTTTTGCGCTGCCTTTGAGGATTTGTAAATCTTGGACGTAGATCTATACTTATAATAGATGTTACACTCCCAACAACTAACATGGCCCCTAAAAATAAGACGAAACCCTAAAGTAGAGCAGTTTTCAAAGTATCCATTTCAAGGTGCTATATTCGTTTCAGGGAGGGTAAGAATAGCAATCATCATCACCAAGATCATCATTACCAGCATCGTCATCGCTGTCACCATCATGATCCGCACCATCTTCAACATCAAAACCATTGCAATCATTGCCATCATAATCATCATCATAATCATCATAATAATCATCATCATATAAATAATAATAATAATCATAATAATCATCATCATCATCATCATCATCATCAGAATCTCTACAAATCACAAGAAACGAGAAGAGAAGGGCCTGTTCTTCGTGGAAGCAAACCATCAATCACAGTTTTTGGCTTTCCAATTGGAGAAGTGGAACACTCGGTTCATCTAATTCCTCAACTGCAACCTATGCCATGGGGGAAACCAATATATGCTTCTACTGTTGACTGAAGAAATCCAGCTACCAGCTAACATGTTTCAATTACTACAAAGTTTTACATCTATTCTCAGCCAAAAAAACAAACTGTCAAGATTTCTTGACCATCCAACTCTAACACTATCCAACTATATATTTACTGGTCACCTACCGTTACCCCCCCAAACCTCATCCCCCAAAAAAATAGTGGCACCTGTTACTGGAGACTTGTCGTTGAAATCCAGAAACCTGTCGTTGAAAGCCGGCTCCTTGAGGGAAATGACAGCTGAAGCTGTCAGCACGAAGATGGTGGATTTTGTCCCCCAACAAAAACACATGGACACCCGGACTTAAATATATAAATACTGAAACTCTGCATGAAAATCTGCAATTGTCAGAAGATCTGTTTTGTTTGGCTGAATTTGATCTTTGCCAAACTTTATTTCCCTGAAGTCACAAGGATTTGACATATAGATCCTATCGTTTTTTTGGGGAAATCATTCGTCAAGTTCATGGTCCACCAACCTGAAGGATTTGACCACTTCAAGATACCACATGATGAAGGTCATTCCATTATTGTTTTCGTCTATTTTCACATGCTATGTTTATTATGTTTAGTTTCAGGGATGTGTAACATAGTGTTTCTGAATTTGTTTGAGACCTGGAACAAATATGTTTCTATTTGCAACTATTCCCCAACTACAAAAAAGTTGGAAGAACTTCACCCTCGATATCTCCTGAAACTTGTCGTTGAAAGACAGAAGGCCTGGCAAACAAGCGATCGGTCGTGTGAGAGTCACGGTGTGATAGACCACCTGGATTGCCAAGTTGATCAGGAAGATCATGAAGATTGAAACATAGAAATTCCGAAACAATGACTTTTCGAATATTAAGACCTGGAATCTGTTGGTGTAGTTTTCCTCTTTGGGCCTGCTGAAAAAAATCCCATATTTTCATAGCTTTGGGATGGTTGAGTTATAGCTGAACCCGATCCACCTTACGGGGTTGAAGATGATGCCTAAATAGCCATGGGAAAAGATCCACCTCATTTTGATGGCATGTGAGTTGCTATGTTTTTCCACGCATGGCTATGTTAAAAAAACACCTAAAAAACACCAGAATAAATGATGATTTCTATGGCTATGTTAGTTTTTGTTGGAGTAAATCCACTTTTTTGGTGACTAGGTGCGGATGAAAACACCACCGATGTTGGACTAAAAATATAGTTACAAAGGATCATCTCGCCAATTGAAACCACCCAGCAAAAATTCAATATGTAGATATACACAGTTAAATATATATGTAAAACATGTAAATAATATATGATGAATTCAACAATACACACATAATTAAATGTATATTCAAAAAGTATTCTATAAATATACATAAATATGTGTATATGTGCAAAGAATATACTAAATATATATTAGTACATATATCATATCCACTATTTTTCCCATCACTTGATGCCTGGAAGCGGGAGGCGCCGATGACAGCCTCCAAGCACCAATGATTGACTGTACACTAACTTGGACGGGTTGGGTAAACTTACCCTTCCGGAAACTAACAACTCGCACCTGAAAATGACTGGTCGGAATTATAGTTGCTTTTGGAATGGCCTATTTTCTCTTTTGTCTTTTTTTGAAGTAATTACAGTTGTAGATTGATGATTTATTGGATAACCATCTGTCTAGCCTGCCCAGCTTATTGATTTTTCAACTTCAAACAAAAACAGATTGCTTCGCCAAAAATGGGGAGCCATTGGCAACCATTTCGGGATGGAAAAAGTCGAGGCTTGGAGCTGGCAAAGGCTATGAATGATGAGAAAACCCATGGAACAACTCGGGAATTTTGGTTTTCTCCCCAGAGGTGGTTCCCATGAAAGTGATGAGCAATAGTTACTAAATTAAAAATCTATGATGAATACATTTTAGATGATATTAATTATAATAATATCTCCTTCCTTACGTATCGGGGAACCCCCTTACCGGGGATGAAATGACACCAGGGAAAGCTATTCTCCATTTATAACCATGGGCTCGGTAGTCTATAGGCCAAATCCCAAACATTCATGGCCTGCATCAAAAAACTACCCCCCACCAGAAGCAAGTTTTTTTTTTTGGCCGGCCTTATTAAGGGACAAACAAAGTGTTTTTTTCATACCCCCTTAATAATCCTTTAATCATTTCCAGTGGGGGGGTAGTTTTGATGGGGATAGTTGGGAGGGCCAAACCGTAACATTACCAACCTCCAGATTCCTCAAAAGCTTGGCTCTTGGAATGATGAATTCGCCTATCCTAAACTACTGGCGCCTTAGGCTATGTAATGGCTATGTATATATATATAGCTTTCCCCTAAGATCTGCTTGAACAATTTCAACCAAAGGTTGACCAATGCCTTGTAACTACCTCACAAAAATCACCAGGAAAGATAGGAAAGGCAGATCTTTATATAAACCACGACACAAAACTTGAGGGCCTGTGACTTTTTCCGAAGCACCTTTGTTGGGCATCCTTCAGCAAAACTTCCCCGCGGCACCTCTCCAGTTCGGGTGTTCCAAAGGTGGCCATCTCGTCCTGATGCAAAAAACCAGCAACCTCACAACCTTCCAGCACCTTCAAAGGGGTGCCAAATGGTTCCTAAAGGGTATCAATTCTCCATCCCTTTCCGGTTAAGGACATTCCACCCCGAATGGAAGGTGTCCAGGTTTGTAGTTGTTGTTTGTTTTTTTTGTGGGTGGTGTTTTAAAGACGTTTTTGGATCCCATGACCCAAGTTTGAAGCTTTGGGAAGCCCGGCCCAAATGACGTCAGAAATCTATTTTTTTTATATTGAATGAATAATAATTTCTGATTGAAGCCGGAACATATGATTTCAATACCAAACATCCTTCATACAGCAATTTGTTTTTCCTTTTTTAACGTGTTCCCAGAAATCTTCGAAATGTCTATACAACCGTTTAACAACACAAGGTATGCATTGGGTCTACCCCGCCACCCAGGATGCAATCCTGACCACCAGGATGACATAAGAACAGTACATTTTTAGATTCGGGAATCCCAACCTAACCCTGCATTTGCCTCGATTGCATCCTGGGAGATGGAAAACACACAAGGTATACCAGCTGAACCCGGTTGAACTGCTTTATGTGCTATACTCCCCCAGAGAGTTCGACTCCTTTCTCGGCGAAAAGTTATACAAAGGGTTGCCCACAAAAAAGGATAGTTTTTTTGTATTCCAAGCATCATTTATCAGGGTTATCCTGTTGAACTTCAAGGCTTTGATTGTCTTTGTCATTTAACTCATGAATTTCAAAACCATCATTTCGTTGGTCATTTAGTGGCCTGAGAATGCTCTTATATAATTCAAATCCCCCGCAAAAAAATGACCTCTCACAAACGGCGGAGGTTGGTATGATGGGGGGGCCTAATTTCAGCCCTGCTGAACATCCGAGAGAACACAAATCCAAGTACTCAATTTCTCAAGGACTCTTAACAAGAGTTTTGTAAGGCATCATCCAGATGAAATAACATCCTGGGCAACTTACTATAATCCCCAAACCTGCATCAAACATAGCATTTTGAGAGGGATTCCCTTACTTTTTCACCACCACTTGGGGGCATTCCCCATTACCGGCGCGAACTGGTCGGAAAATTCCGAGATCTGTGGCTCCTGTGCCCGATCTTTCATACGCAAGTGGACGTCAAGAAGGTCCTGTCCACGCCAAAAAGGGCGTTGTTTATGGTTTCGGACATGGATGAAACCTTCAATATCAAGAAACTGACACTAGCTACCTGTACTTCATGTAAAGAAAACGCTGAGAATTTCTCAAGAATTCGAAAGCTACTCATGAGGGCTTATGACACGCACTTGCCAGCAACATTTACTACATATACTTAGTAGTTGGGGGTACCCTGGTACCCTCCAATAAACACCCTTTTGGTTCATCCAATTCTTCAACTAATCAGGTCATGAACCAATCCACCCCGCAACAACCCGATCCCCAACAAACATCTGAAGAAAACATAATGTCACAAAATTACAAGGACCAAATCCTTAAAAAAAATGAGTCAAATGTCGACTTCATTCCAATCCATCTTTAATTTTTTTGTATTCCCTTTCAAAGAAAAAAATCCACCTTGGATGCATCTCTGTTTTTTTTGCGAAGATTTTTGTTGGCGGGGAGCATGGTGGGGGGGACAATCCACCTCCTCCCAATGGCCCAAATCACTTTCACAAAGGCACCTCCTTTCCCTCGAACTCCTTGCGTGACTGCGATACATGAATCACCTCACAAAGTGGCACAACATCTTTTCGGGGTCGGGCGGTTTTGGTGATGGAAAGTGTATAGGGAAATCTCGAAAAAAAATGTGGGAATTTGGAAACCACCCATACTACTCCCATAAGAATTTCTTTTGGATGATGGGTCTCTGGAGATCCCTAATTGGTCCAAACAAGTCATGAGAAAGTTATGACTGATTGGCTGATAGCAAGTTGGTGACACAGCGATACAAATCACATTGACGAGATTCAAAACGATCACATTCTGGTCACAAGCAAAAGCTCATTTCAATAAGGAATGCAGTCCCTGAAACTAACAGTCTGCCTACCCAAAAAATAGGCGGGGACCCAAAAAGGAAAGCCATTTTCCAACCATCAATTTTCAGGTGCGAAAACGTTAGTTTCAGGCTCAACTCTAATCTTCAGTTTGACTGAGGTTCCCAACATAAGGCTTCTGTTCATCCTGGGAGGGAAAGCAAACATGGTTAACATGACCTCCACATCAAACGTTTTTGCGGAAAAAAACTCATCTCAGAAGAGATTTCGACTCTGGAATTCCGTTAAATACTGTTGATGAAATAAATCCAGCTAACCACCTGGGAAGTATACAACCCTGTAAATAATGGGATAAACTACCAACCTCAACTGGTTATCCAGGATTTCTTCCATCAACCGTATGGCTTCTATAGATGATGGGCGAAACATTACAATCCACATACCTTCATTCCCTGAGTCATCGCCGAACTTCACCTGGGACCTGCCTAGGAATGTATTTTTTGGGGGGAACACATGAGATAATACAATAGTAATCGTGTATCATAGTGACATAATCAAATCATGACTACAAGAAGACAAATATATAATATATATATATATGTACATTATATGTACATGATTCATTAAACTTCTACAATGGATAATGATGGATAGTTTGGTGGTTAAACCTTAAACAACCAACACAAAGGGTCTTCCATCTGCCCGTCCCGTAAATTTCCCCTTCAAAATCAAACACTTTAGACATGAATTTGCCGAAAAAGAACAAGGTATAAAAATTATTTCAGCCCAACACATGTGTGTGACATACACAAAGCCACCTATGCGGAATTTCGCTGTTGGGCCTCCGTATTTTTTCAGGAGAAAATATTATGATAACAACAATGCCAAATGATCGAATCATCATATGATCTCCAAAGGGTGACTTTACTGGATACAATCGAAGTGCTTAGGATAAGACTAGCATCAACAAATCAAACACACCAAGGATTCTCAACAATGTTTGGGCCTGAGAGTCTCGCGAATCCACGGTCTCCACCAACTAACCATGGACTGATATATGCAGTACCCTAGGCTTCCAAACACCTTGTGAGGAGGTATTTGGACCCCAAAAACATATACCTTAAACACCTCAGGAGGTATTTGGAAGAGTAGTGGTATATTTGCATATATTGAATTAAATTTTGATTATATAGATGGGCATGTCTCAACATGCAGGTGCTCAAATCGTATTGGTTTCCTTCCTCAAAAATGGACCACCAAATTTGGGAGTATATCGATGAAAACTACATGGTCTCCAACGCCGCAGATCCAACTGTCAAATTGGATCACCTATACAGTAGTGATCTACAGTAGTGATCTGTTGTTTTTGGTTGATGGTGTCAAATCTGGCAAAAGATTTGCAAATTTGTCAAACCTGAATGCTTAAGCTCAGCGCTCTTTTTTTCATAGGAAAAAATGTTTCCTTGAAGCACCCTTTAAAAAAGGATCCTTTTTCGAACTCGGGGCCCCCTGAAAAATCTGTGGATCCGTTGAGATGTCGACTCTTCGACTCCAAATTCTTGGATGATCTTCCAGCTCACTAATTGGGATGGGTTTTCTTCCAGAATAGTTTCCAAACCCAGCAATCAGCACGTTGCTGGTGATGGTTCAGAAATCCGGCTAACCACCTGGGATGTATACAAAATGCTGTAAATAACGACTTAAACTCTATTAACTGGTGCATGTGTTATTCTATCAACAGTATCATCCAAGAAATCTCCAGAGACAATAAAAAGGATCTGTCCTTTACCAGCCATGCAGCACCCGGCATGACATTGGACACGTCACAAATGGACAGATTGATCTTTGGCAAACCTAAAGAGCGTACTGTATATGAATGAATTGGGATGATATATCAACAACCAGTTTTGGTATGTTGACTTGACTACCCACCCTGGGAGAAAAGTTTTGAATGGCATTTTAAGGGTGATTTCGGCGGGGTGTTTGGAGTTTTGGTATGGCTTAATTTCTGAAAAATCCAGGATTCCATGGCTTTGTGTAGTGTA
>DF241189.1:6179-19622 GCA_000507305.1 Breviolum minutum Mf 1.05b.01
TTCAAATTATATTAGAAATTATATTAAAAATCAATATAATAAATATAAAGAAAAAGACGAATTGCTTTATATTTTAAATATCCTTGCTCTTAGAAATACCGCCTACGTCTTATTTTATTTTATATCTTTAAATATTATCTTTTTGAAATTTATTTTCCTTTATTTTGAACATATAATAACATATCATTCATTCAATTCTCATTTTTAATTAATACCTCAGGTAAAGGTCAAGGATGTGAAAAATAGAAAGCATGTGCTTCCGGAATGTGGCGAAGAACACCTCTATCTTTCTGTGCCTCTAGTTTACAAATTCCAGCATTCTATCCAACGTGTTTGCAGCAGTGCAGTACATTTGAAAGATTTGCTTCATTTCGGGCAACTGTTGCCTTCTCTTTCTACAAAGATGCCTTCATGCTTCAGCTTTGGCCTCGCCCAATACACAGGGTGTCCGAATTGAGAATATTAAATAGCTGAGTCAATGCAGGAAAGAAAAATCGTTGGTGGATCCTGGGACATACAATCTTCAAAGCACCTGGATGATCCTGGATGTACAAGATCCATTTACTTCCATTGACCAACAAATCTTGGTGCAGGTGCCCACCTTGTAAGCCGACCAACATTCTCTTTCTTGTCAACCTTGGAATGGAACACACCAAAAATTGCTATCTGCAAGAGATCAAACCGCAGCTGAGCCACTGTCACCGGTCCACCATATCGAGTACAACCAGTGTAGCTGGAGGTATCCTAGGTAAAGACGTGAATTCCTGGCACTCGCACTGGAGTTTCGATCAAAACGAAGAGATATAGAACAAGAGCATGGGCCTGTGAAGACTCTCAAAGTTTCAAACTTTAGGTAGGAAATCTAAGGGAGAAAATCTTTCCATGTCTTGCCATCCTTGCAGGTCGCAACACCTTCCTTGAGCCAAGCATCGTAGAGGAACCTCTGTGGGCCCCGCAAATTCTGTTTTGGTTCATCTGCATCCATTCCTGAAACAGGGTACACATGTAAACCATATGCCATATGCTTGTTTGCTAAATGCAAACAGGCATGGAAGTTGGCAAACACAAACACAGCAGAAACGCCAGGTTCGCATCAAAAAAAGAATCTCCAGGGCAGCTTTTTTGGGTGTTCGAATGAACTTCCTCGTTAGCATTGGAACTTCGCTCCATCTTAGTAGTTTTCAATTCTTGTGGACAGTTTCTCACGTTCCCAACAAAAGAAACAAAGAGTCTCATTGGTTTTCTGCCAAAGTTCCATCCGCTCTTGCAGCTCGGGTATTCTGTTGAGCTATGCTTTGCAAAGGCGAACGAGAAGATTGTTCTGGTTGAAGGTCAATCAACAAACCTGAAGGATTTGGTAGCATCCACCTGCTTGAAATGATGGGAATGAAGCTGATGAATGGAGATATGCAATGATTGTAGAGTCACCAACCATCTCCAAGATACAAAGATTATAGACATTATAAAATGTACATTGAATGTATGACATGTTCTTACATTTGACCGAGAAAAACAGGAAACATAGTCATAATGCTGAGCCAACAAACACAACCTCGCCCCCGTCGAAGTTCTACACCGCGGGCGATCTAAGGCAATTAACCTATAAGCATCCTATAGCTATTCCCTGAACGTATTGCCAGCATTCCACAACCTTGAAGCAGGATTTGCCCAGGTATACATTACATACATATACATTCTTGTATATACAATTCATTTCATCCATCCTTTTCAGATTGCCTCCAACTTGGAAAGGAAATGACATAGGTAGTTGCTGAAATCGGCGAACTATGGCAAATCTGCAGCTACTGGAGTTACGCTGACCATCTCCAAGAAACTCTCCAGCATTGGAACTTCCGAACGTCCTGTAGCTTCTGGTGGCATTGCCTGGCTAAAGCTGCAGGTGGTTCTCCACGCCAATAGGACCTTAGAAAACCGTCCCCCCCAAAAAAATAGGTAGCCATGTTTTTTGTCGTTTTTGCCACAGGTCTCCCCAATTCCGAGTCAGAATATATTTTTCCCCAAAAGCTATTTTGCAGTAACAGTGGCAAATAAAGGTTTATAGGGATTCCCTACTAAAAATGTAATAATCCTGGTGGTCACTGTTACAGGGAAGGGGCCATGCCCAATCAACAAATCAATGAGTCCTCAGTGTCTGAGTTGTTCAGTCTCAGCTCCAGGACTCGGAAGGCTCTTCGTCGGAGCTCTTCCTGGACTACGACATTGACTAACCTGCGGGACCCGCCGGGTGCGTCAGGCAAGCTGGCAATCTCTGAAATATTTGGAGCAACTGAACAAACGTAGTAAAACATAGTACGTTTGTACGACTATCTATGCTTTAATATCATCAAATACTCAAGGAGCATCATTCTCTCCAACATTCTGGAACAAACAACTATCGTTGCCCTGAAATGTATCTTGATCTTAACATTGTGCACGAGCACATTGGCTTTTTTCGAAAGTTTCGCTTACTCTTGGTTGCCTGGCTGGCTGTTCTTTCTGTCAAAACTGTTCGTCAGTGTGATATGTCCAGGACACAACAAAAAGAGAGCAAGAGAGCTGATAGACATCACCCGCAACAAGCTCTTTGAATTCAGATCCATCTGGTGAAACGACTGAATATTTCACTGATTGATGACAACACCCGAACATGTTTGCCAGATTTCACCTCTATATAACCACCATTCGGATCTCTTGCTGTTTTATATTTTCTGTCACAACTCACGTCACGTCTGACTTTGATTAGCTCCGAAAAAGACCTACAACATCCAAATCCTTCTGTCAGCACAATCAAAGCTGGGCTCGCCTCTGCCGCTGACCTGAGCAAATCTTCCATTGAACCAGGAATAAGAAGACAACATGGACTTCATCATTGGTTTGAGAATTTGTGATGCTTTGCAATGGCGCAGAAACATCTTGACATGTACTTCCCAATTTTCCCCAAATAGATGCTTCACCACTCTCAATCAACTTTGAGATTTGGGGGGGTTTTGTGGTCTGATTTGCATTTCATTGCAATATTCAGTTCAATGGCCTTTTGTACTTGACAACGAGTTTGCTAGATGAATCTTCGTCCTATTTTTTCTTAGCTTCTGGGATGTTTTTCCCATAAAAATCCTTCCTTTTGGTAGAAGCTATCAGATCTGCAACCAGGGAGCGACACACGTCCACGTAAGATCGCCAAACTCTGAAGGACGCCAGAAGCCATGCCATTTGTGGCGTCCGACCTGTCGGTTACATCGGATGTTTGGAAGGTACCACTTGATGTCAGGTATAACCTGTTAGGGGTATTAGCTGAGCTCCCAAATGCTCTGCATAGGAATCTGTTCATATGACCGGGCATGAAAGTGTTGCAATCTTTTGAAACAGCGGCCATAGCAAATGGCTGTCTTTCAGCAACCCTGAACGTTTACAGAATATTTCGATAGCATTGAAATTTGCAGTGGCATCTCATTTTTGACATTCAACTTTCCACACGTAAAGAACTCAATGCAGTAGCCTCTACCGGTGTGATGGTGTTTCGGGATAAGAGAACTCGAGAAAGGTACAAGCAATCACTGCAATCGACTTCAAAGAAAAAAAATCATCTTCAAACTTGTGAGGTACGAAGCCCTGCCTGCAGACTTCAAACATACCTCTGCCGCACGTGTTTTACGTGTGGCCACGTCTAATTGCTCTTGCAAGGACTCGAACAATGCCTGGCTGGCAGAACTAGCAGCTCAGAGAGCTCAAGAGATATTTCCTTTGCTGAATCAGATACCTGTATTTATGAAGGATGTTGGCCTGGCATTGTTTCAAGCCACTTGATTCCAGTCAAAGGTCCCTTCATCAGGATGCGAGTGGCAATTTTTTTCCATCTTCTTCAGTGGAATTTCATGCATTTGTCTTTTCAAAAATGTGCCGAGAAAACTCGTCAGTATATCCCTGGTGATCTTGTTCCACGGAAAATCATTGGAGGGAGAGACCGTCATTTTGGAGAGTTTTGTGTTGCGCAGTGGGAATTCCAATAACAAATAAACTTTTTACTTGCAGTATATTAGACATGATACATTATGATATTAGAATAAATACAAGGAATCAACACGGGAACTGCACCCCCCCATTAAAGTGCTCTTTTTCCATCCCACCTTTTGTCGTCTTTGGACAGAGGCATCTCGTACATCTTTCCATGCACCAAAGGTGTCAAAGAGGCCTTAGAACATGTTAAGTGTTACCTGTGAAACGTGTTGCAAAATGAATTGCATTGTGAAGTGTGACTTTCTCTTTACAAAGAAGAACATCATAAAAAACCATTGGTGGAGACAAACTTGTTTCCTCCATTGATTCATTTTGTGCCAGTTTTACAGCGTGAGCTTGCAAGATTTGGACCTGCTGAACATCAGTCAACATAATTTCAAGATCCATATAATCATGATCATGACTGAACCTGTTGCATCAGTTCTCTTTAAAAAAAAAACGGACACAAACATTTGGTGAACTCAAAAATGACACAAGAAATGTATAGCCCTGGAAAGTAGATGGCTAGCTCCTTATTAGTCTTGTTTTATTATCCCTTACAAATCGAACTTGGGAGTGGCGATCGCCATTTACTTTTCACAGTGGATCTCCCCTGGTGGATCTCGGTGACCTGACAACAATTCCTTTGCATCCGCTCCCATCGTTGAAGGATCCGGTTGGCCAGTGACAGTGGTAGAGCCTTGTTCAGCTTCTTACCTTCAACACGGAAGTTGTTGAGATGAACACAAACAACATGGTGGGTTCATTGAAAGGCAGTTATAATTTCTGTTACTCTTGAAAGAGTTGATGTATGTCTAATGAAGCATAGGAATACCTTGACTACCCAGTAGGACCCAGTGAAGATTACGACTTACCTTCCAAACAGGACAGGTGAGACATCAAGTATGACGGTAGAGTATCGGACACGACTCTGATCAGTGCGAAGATGGAGATGGATGGAGGATGTTTAGACAACCCACCTAACACTGCAGCATTTTTTCGCTGTAGTCTGATGATATTGGCTATTGGATCACCAGGAACGTACAACAAGAGCATTCTGAGTCTTGCAAGTTGCAAACATGTGTCTGCATGAATACGTTATATCTAGTTTGTTCCATTTGTATGGCTACGTTCGTGTAATGGTAGGGATAGGCTCGCGGCCTGACCAGGGTCTCAAATGGTTCATTCAGGCAAATCTGCAAAAGAAAAATATTGTATGCAGTACTTTGCAGTAGAGTATATCAGTATATCTATCTATTTATTCTATTTATCCATCTTTCCAAACACACATAAATATACAAAAAAGGTTGTTTCTCCCTGCATTCCCTCCTCTCTTCAATCTCTTCCCCTTGTGTTTGAACCGTGCCTTCTGTCTGAGTAGAACTGTTCCGACCAGCAGGACGTTCTGTCTGAATGGCACAATCCTCCTAAAGGGACGACACGATGCATCATGAGCCTCTTTTGGACCCCCCAAAACATCTGTAGAAAACATGGGAAGTCGACTTGATAGAGAGATACAGACTCAAAATCCTCAAGCACATTAGCTAATAGCTACTAAGAATGGCTTTGGGCGTGCTGACGTGTAGCGAATGCAAACTTTTCATCCAAATGGTGTTAATGTTGCGAACTCCAATCAACATGATGGTATTATTTCAAACCTACAGGGAACCGATCACTTGCTCAGTTACGGGACATTGTCACTAGCCAAATACAATTCAGGCATGTAACTTAGATCAGAATCCTGGTCACATTTTTTGGCCAACCCGCAGAATCAACCACGCCTTTGGTACATCTATGGGAGTCGCTTCCTGTCAAAAAGACTTTTGGCTTGGTGTCCCGACAAGATCAGGAAAAATGCATCGGAGGCCAATAGTCTCCAATTTATTGGAGCTACCAATATCAAATGTTAGAGTCACTGCAAATGTAAACATCAATAAACATGACTTTGTTGAATCTATTTGAATCACAACCAAAACATGTTGGCCAAATCTTCTTCCTCAGCTTTGCCCTCCGATGTTCTCTCAGCCTCCTGTTTCTGCAGCTCTTCCATGTGCCTCGAGGACTTTGTGGATGAAGAAAAGAAAACAACTTCCTGCTGTACCACAATCTTTAAGGCTGTCAATGTTTTTGACGCTATAGCATGAAATAATGATTGAATGTGATTTGTAAAATCAGGTTTCTTGAAAGCCAATATAATTCATTCTTCACCAACTAGAAACACCTTTAAAACAAGAACAAGTATGTGGTGATCTGGCAGTGCAATCGAGAGGTTCTGTGGCCCCCAGACTGCTTCAAAAGACCAACGGGTTGAGCTCCAGCGCGAATCCCTTCCTGTCAGCCAGGCTTGGCTGCTTGGTCGAGCTGCTCCCTTTTTGGTTTCTAATTGAAGTCATCTCAGCATAATGACTCAGCTACACAGTCAAGTAAACAACAACAACAGCAGCAGCAGCAGCAACAACAACAACAACAACAACAACAACAACAACAACAACAACAGCAACATGAAAAACAGCAACATGAAGAACGTGCTTGCAGTGGACCTTCTGGTGGCACTCAAAAACGACTTTGAAGACCGTTGTCGCATCAAGTTTACACTTTTCGATATTTTTCTATGTGATCATACTGAACTGCAAAAGCTTGACATCAGATTCATCTTTCTTGCCGCTATGTGATTTTGACCTGGAAATGCATGGATCTCAAACCCATCAGCTCTTTTATATCCTTTGACACCATGGCCTGGAGGATTTTCATGGCCTTCTTTTCATCACCTTCACGTGCTTCAAGTGAAGCACGTGCTACATACATGCGGGAATCGCTCGTCACACCTCGAGTCCAAAGGACGGTGGTTGGGGATTTGGGTGATGTTAGGTTCATCATGCTTCATCTGCTTCACTTTGCCAGAACTATTTGATGTACCCAAGGAATCCACATCACTTGACTACGCATAGGTAAACAGTGCAGTTGCCTGCACTAAGGGCAACAGTCCTAGGTTGACGAGATGCCGAAAGCTCTCTGGCGGTTGTGGAATTCGCGAGCTTCGTTGACCTCGAAAAAGGCGGGTTCAACGCAGAGTCTCCGCCATTCGATTGGCTGCTTCACAAAAAAACACGAACAGCCAAAAGAGTCCATATCATGCCATATCCAGGCTTGCTAGGCCAAATATGTGTATGACACACGGAACCTCAGACCACTCAAAGTCTGGGCATTCTCGGTGCAGAATTCAGTTGAGAGACATCAACTTGACAAAGCTCCAGCATGTACTTGACACAAAGTTCGCGGTATGCTTCATCTTGAGGAGCCTAGCGGCGGTCAGGAAATCTGGAGTTTCGATTCTCATTGGCATCAGCAAAGCTGTTTCAGTCTCCAAAACTCCGCAATGGTGATTTTATGCGAGTGGATGTGGGTCACACGTTAATTACTTGGTCAGTGCGCAATCCGCAATACATCATTTTTCTGCTTACAAACTAGGAACTCTTGCCTTTGGAGAATTGTAAGCATCAATGGCCGCAGAATATACAAGGCAAAGCTCCCTGCCACTGTGGCATTGCTCTGCGTTTCCTCAGCTGCAGAATGGTCAATGTCATCAATGTCAAGGTCTCAACCATGGAACGACGCATTTCCAACCATGTGAAAACATCACGTACGACGTACATGCATGGGAACAATATTACTTGTAGCCTTCAAGCAGTGTCCGAAAGTCCAATTTTTGCATTACATGCATGCACACTTATCTGTCTGCAATATACGAATATATATTATATATATATATATATAATTATATATATATATATATATTTCATTAGTAGAGTATTTCAACATGCATGCAGTATTTCTATCATTTGAAAACTACCGTATACTATAAACGCAAAACTTAGTCAAGTTGCTCACGAGGCTCAGGATCCTTCGGATGTCTCCTGTGGCACCTGGGAGGCTGGGGGTCTTTCGATATTCAGTCGCATCAATCATTGAAAAATGAAGGTCATTTCTGTAAGTTATCTTTGATTTCTATCAAATGACTGCTGACCGTCGTGAAATTCTTTTGGTATGAAATTAAAGATATTTAAAGTATCTTTAAAAAAAAAATATGCATGAAAAGGTTGGGACTCCTGCACGAAACAAAAGCTGACACCCAAATTCCCAGCCGTTCCCAGAATGTGTTGTGAATAAGTTACATCACGCGTTATAGACAATTCCGACGGTATTTGTCTATATTTTTGGTATAACGACAGTATTTCAACACCATTCTTTTCCTGCAGAACAAACGCAAATCGAAGATTCTGCCTTTCAAAGAAGCCAGCATCAAGAGGTTGATGCTTACCTATTCGAAACAGCTGACAGGTGTTGAAGGGTTTGACCAAACAATGAAACTGGGATTTTTGAAAATGCAAAGAATGACCCTCAAAGGCAAATTATCATTCAGGTGAGTTCACCATGTTATGTCAGGATTCTGCCCCCACCCGCCTTGCCTCATGACCTCAGTCAAATACGTGATATGCTTCATCACTTGGATGTTGTTCGAAGTTTGAACAATTCCATGGAAAACCATGGGAACCCATGGATTCTCTTGAAAACCACATGGAAAAACCTGGATGTTGCGGGCCTATGGTTCTTGCATGTTCCTAGTATAACTTGTAAATACTGACCTGAGATCCTGATGTTGACGCACAGTGTGTAGCCTAAACAGGCGTATTACAAAGGAAGGTTCGGCAGAAGACATATGAACCCACGGAAATGTGGGTCCTGAGCAAGGTACACCATCATGTAGCTCGCCATGGATGCATCTCGCGCCAAAAAGCACGAGGCCGGCTCGGGCCAAAAGTGGGTCACAGTCACATGAGTGATGGAGATGTTCAGTATTGGCTGAAAAGCCCTGGCAGCCAGGAATTCCCATTTCGAAGTCGTTAATCCCGGCCAAATCGCAGTCTGATTGTATGAATAGCATGAATTACATACATAACTCTCCCAGATTTGCCTGTTATTGTCAATGAAAAACTCATTTGTAGAAACCGCATCTGAAAAGGTTGCCACCCTTGCAACTAACCTCCAGCTCCCTGCAACGTTCCATTTTTCACTTGCCGGGTGAGTGAAGTCTGCAACGCTCCAACACCTGGCAGATCAGAGGCTGCGTGATGATTCTAAACAGAAAAACAGGTGACGCGTTTCCCCACCGAAAAGACATTGTGCAAAGCAAACGCATACATAGTATTCATATTTCCTACTTTTATCCTGTGATATCCGGTGATCAATCAAAGATAAGACTACAAAGTTGGAATGCTTGGCTCAGCATGCCAGCTTTGAATATTTCCAAACTTCCAGATGATACAGAGGACGTCGGAAGACCAAACATGAGCGTCTCATGTGAAGTCAACGACAGCAGCAGACAATACTCTTACAATCCCTCAATTTTCATCAAAAGTTGTGATATTTAATGACGGCTCTGACTTTATGAACCAACCAATACAAGGACTCCCATGACGACATTTGTACCTCCTTCATTACTGGAGGCAACCATTGTTCCGGTACTCCAGGGATGGGGCGAGGACCACCAGGAAGTTGCTCCTGCGTTTTTTTTTTCCATGGGTTTTCTCTGGTGCGGTGGCAAACAAGACAACTCCATGAAACTCCCATCTTTTGATCCCTATCGATCCTTGATGTCAACTTTGAACGTGTACAAGTGAGCTGGATGTTCGAACCTTGCAGGATGAAATACTGAAGTTCTCGTCTCTCAATGTTGAGTCGAAGTTTATGAAACGAATATCTGGACATCCATCTTTCATAACTGGTATTTCGATGTATTTCGAGATGGTTTCATCAGCTTGTTGATACGGATTCTTTTGCTTCAAAAGCTCCACGCACTGCGTTCATCTTTTATCATTGCTCAACGGTTTCCTTTGACCATGGCTCCATTCATCTCTACCAAATCCGCCTGTTGCATAAGCCCAGGAGTGTCTGTACGTAGCGATCTGAAACCTGCAGTTTCAGGCTTCTCAAAGAAACCCTTCCAAAGCATTCCTCAAATCTTCTTCCCATTCAAACCAAGGTGAGCAGTGACCAAAACCCTGGTGAATTGCTGTATATAGGGAATGATACACAACCCAGTTATAAAAAGGATTATAACAAGCCATTGCAAGTATCCCTATGAACCCATCAGTATAATCGCATGTCACGAGTGTTTTTTTGGAGGCTGCTCACATGCTTCAACCACTTCAACCCGAAAAACCGCGGCTGTTTCGGGTCCCTTACCTCGGGATCATTCTCGCAGTGCATCAAGTGCCTGGATGTTAGGCGCTTTCTGTGGGAAGGTGGGAAGGTGGGGAGAAGCAACGTGAAGGTGAAAAAACACCGGAAAAAAAACCAAAAAACATTAGGGATTAGGGTTCCTTGTTCTAGATGCAAATAATAGCAGGATAGGTTGACATGAGCCAATGGCAAACATCATCCACGAGTCACGTTGAGATATGTGAAGGTGTAGAATCATCCTTGAAGAGAGAAGAACTTGAAAGTGAAGTGCCCCCAAAAGGAACATGAAGCTGAAGATTGAAATTGATGAGTGGGCTCCCCTGCAAGAGTTGGTTCTTTTCAATCCGTTTTGCTGTTCCCAAACGCAGTGTACAGGTCTATAGTTCTTTTAATGTCCTGTATTTGGAAAGATAAAAAAGAGAACGAACAACATTGATCACATAACATTCGTCTTTACACTCTTGCCAATCTTGGTATATATGTATATACTGTATATGATTGTATATGCGTATGAATAAAACATGAATAAAACTAAGCATTGCAAAGGAGCTTCAGTCTTCCCTGTGCCTGCGATCCTTTTTAACGACCGACCTGTTGGCAATGCCTTTCCAGTTGCTGTGCCATTTCAAGCGGTTTTCGCTTGCCAACACTACGAGCCATGTGTTGGAGGAAGGATGGGACATGACTTCCCACATCTTTCTGTGAGAGTGTCATCAGAAGAATGCCTCAGAGACGAAGGTGCTTGACAGGAAAGCAAAACTATTCAAGGGTGCTTGTTTGAAGTTGCTTGCTCATAATTTGAGGGGACCGTTTGAGTAGAAGGTTCTAGCATGATGGCGGCTTGCTGGCAAAACTGGTGACAAAGCATTGAACTGGCCAAAAGATTACGTAAAAAGTTCCCTCAGCAAGAGCAAGCTACCACGATCGCAGGGTTGTAGAATGTATGCAGACAGAAGATCCTTTGTCCGAATGACGTCTGTAGAATCCTTTGTTGAGAAAATCGAGGTCTGTGAAGGATGGACAGAACACAGACCGTCAAGCGGAGTCTTTTCTTGAGACAACTCAACATGAACATGTCTTTCGGTGAACTCGGCCAAGGACTAAAATCCTACATCCGAAAACCACATAAAACATAACACACCACTAACTTATTAACATAACATCAGTGCAACATACTTGAGATACACAACTCCAAGAGTCTGGTTTGCCCAAACTTGCAGCAATCTCGTTGGAACATGATGACATCAATATTGCATATCCATTCCTCGGTGAGCCGCTGCGAAACATCCGGGAATCCTTGTAGGAAATCTTGGGCAACAAACAAAATGACAATCAATTTGCAAAACACTTCCATCAAAGTCTGCTTAGTTCCAATTCTATCTTTTTTGTGTCAAAACATTTTCAAGTTCCAATCTTCCATTCCATCTGTGCACCAAGTCCCTTTTTTTCCACGTCTTCGCAACTTCAAGTCACTGATCCGGTAGTTTCGTCAGGAAGCGCTCCTGTACCATATCACGATCATTGATTCCAGGTGCAATCGTCACCCTGGAGTACCTCCAACCCATCGATGGCTGCCGGTCGCCGCTTGGTTTGGAGAGGTTTTAGACAGATTTGTTGGTTTCAGGTTTGAAGAAATTCCGCTGGATAAGACTGAGACATGCAAAATCAGAGAACAAAAGAATTTCTGTACATCATTTCGACTTAGTCTTAATCACATCATAGCACAAAGTATCACAATTCATGAACAAATGATAGTCCATGAGACCATGGGAGACTGTTGACACTCCCACATCTCAGGCCAGGGTGCACAAAATCACGAAGTGCTGCGCTCTGAATGGAGTCCCCAGGATGCTGCAAAACTTCATGTGCCACAAATGGGCTTCGGTCCCACTTCAAACCTTCAGTCAAGTTGCTGACATGGGTGTTGCGATGACGTCATTGCATGCCCTTACCACTTGCTGTGATCCAGTCCACATGGAGAAACAACTGGGCGCTTTCGAAGGGAGATATAGACCTGTTTCTCGATCTGTTTACTGCACACGCAGTGTTCCACTAAAAAAACACAATCACATTGTTGGAAAATTATGTGGCCTCCATTCGCATCATTGGCATGTCGCCTTTCTGACAACACCTTTCAACCTAATCACTTCAGAATCTCAAAGTGATGCGAGATGTGGTTTTATGTATTTTTTCACCCCTGATTATGCTTGTTGAGCCAGTCTTGAGTTGGACACCTGTTGAATTTTTGGGGTAATGCCAGTGGATACACTTTCAAACCGCAAAGAAACGCTCTTCTGGAGAGTAGATGGACCATAGAACTGCAGCGATTGGCAATGTTGTCTGAATCACCTGTGACTGCAGCCCGCCAGAAAAAGGAAAACAAATGAAAACAGCATGCTGCTGCCATCAGGCTCTCAAGAGTTTGACGTGCAAAAAGAATATCTAAGGGAAAAGTGAAAGGGGAACCAGGCTGCAGATTCTAGTTTGCAAGTGTTGGATACATTCCTGAATGACTCCCTGGTGGCACTCAAGCGTTTTATCTCAACTTTCCAATCTCTTCTGCTAATGGATGCTGCCAGGCTGCTGTTTGTGATACAACAAATGGAATTGGGGAACGCGGAGCTTCCACAAACCAAACAAAGTGACCCGGAGGCTTCCTGGGTGCATCTTGCGGCTTGGGAAATCGTGAGTATTTGCATGTATTTGCACAGTTTTGTACATTTGATATGTATCTTTGAATATGCACATATGCATACTATATCGTAATCTAGATACGTGTATATATATATTATATGTGTATACAGATATAAATATAAATATATATATGATATATGATATGTACCTACGAGGACCTATATACACATGAAACAACATATCCACATGTTCGTTTTAGTCAGATTCAATGTGTTTGTGACATGATGCAAAAGCAACAATCAAGAAGTTTAATGGCAAATACGAAAGCAACACATTTTAAGAAACAGCCAATTGTGAGCAATTGGTACCATCATCAATGACGTGTAGGGTGGTTTCTTCAACCGGTCGTTCTTGGTATGTCTTGTTCTCAATCTTCACGTTGTTGTTGTTGTTGTTGTTGTTGTTGTTGTCGTTGTCGTCGTTGTTGTTGTTGTTGTCGTGGTTGTTGTTGTTGTTGTTGTTGTTGTTGTTGTTGTTGTTGTTGTTGTTGTTGTTGTTGTTGTTGTTGTTGTTGTT
>DF241189.1:19627-83010 GCA_000507305.1 Breviolum minutum Mf 1.05b.01
TTGTTGTTGTTGTTGTTGTTGTTGTTGTTGTTGTTGTTGTTGTTGTTGTTGTTGTTGTTGTTGTTGTTGTTGTTGTTGTCGTGGTTGTGGTTGTGGTTGTGGTTGTGGTTGTTGTTGTTGTTGTTGTTGTTGTTGTTGTTGTTGTTGTTGTTGTTGTTAATGACTTGCCATCTTTCAGCCAACCTCCATGTTATCCTTGAACCCCCAAAAACGCCAGTGACAGGGATCCAACCCCATAAGCCCAAGCTTCTCCAGCACACAACGAATCGTCAAGCCATCAAGAGTTTGATACCTGGGAATGCATGAAAAATCAGATCCTGACCTTGAGATTCTTCACCCAAAAACTCCACATCTTTTCAATTGCAATGCTCCCAATCCTTTGGTTTCTTTCCTTTGAAGACTTTTTTTGGGACCGATTCCGTTCTGGCAGGATCATTGGAAGTCCTATTCCACTATTGAATTCCTAGAGCAAAAGAGCAACCAATTTACATTATCCCTTTCATATGTAGATATGCAGTGTGTAATCATGGATGATAAATAAGCAACGCTTCAGTGAGCATAATCCCCTGAAAAAATATCTTTTGAACTCACATCCGTCTTATCTTCCGTGTGAAAAGACGATCTATTTCACTGGAACAGCCTCCAGCACTTGCACGCAGCTAGAATCTGCCAAAGTGGCATTGTTGGATCTTGACATGCAGTCAATATCTCTTGAGCACGAGCCAATAACTCAGCTGAATCTGCTCCAAATGGGGTTTCACCCGGCAGTGCAGAGCTTTTTGCATCTCGGAGTGAACCTCAAACTGATGACCCGCTGAATCTGCCCAAAAGAACAGCATCAAAACAACTATAAGAAACACGGATTTGAAGGTTCTCAATTTGTGACATGCAGTTTTGTGAAATCATCTCTAACTTTGTGAAGGGTTAGCAAACAGTTTTTCTCACACACAAATGGCAAACGTCCCTTGCCACGCCTGCAAAACGTGGTTCACCATGTTGACCCAGAAGCAACTCAGGCCACCAAACGGCCGCATGACCGGCCTCCAAGGGTTTGCAGTTAAAGATAGCCAAAGAGCTGTAAAGGTCTCGTCAGGGTCTCCGAAGCAAGGGAGCAGATATATGATTACATATTGTATTTGATCAGGATGCTCGCCACAATCTGAGCTGCATATAACATCTTACATAGTTTGCACATGTTTGTAGAATCATCATGAATCATCATCATCCTTTCGAGATTCTGAAAAGAAGTAGCTCCCTTCCGCCTCCAATTCTGGTGGTGTTTCATCTCCAACGAGGCGATGTGCTTGATCTTTCAGTTGTTCAGGAAGATATCTGCAGCAAGAGAAGTTTCACCGATGGAGAGTAAGATGAGACTGCCGACATCCAACAAATCCCTTTGATTGGAGTAAAGTCTGTGGAACTCACACATGAAACTCTGAAGAAAGTGTGCGAACATGAAGCTCTGCATGCGATATTGTCCGATTCTATTTGCGATTCAAGTGTTAGGTGTCCTTTACACCACCTAGAACCTGAAGTGAAAACCTGCCAAACAGCAATGTCCATCGAGCGTTTTAAGTCAGACAGGCAATATTCAAAGAACCTGTTTTTGGCCAATGGCAAAGGTGCGTTTTCGAAAAAGGGTTCTACAAATCCCACCTCTCAATTTGCAGCAGGAGCCTTCTCCTTAGCACTTGGCTTTTCAACGTCTGACATGATCAACCCCTTAGGTTTCCCGATCGGCTCATTGCTCGCAGCAAAGTGGCGGCACTTTCTGAGGCGGCTGTTTCTTTGGGGGTAGTAGTGCCAACACCTCCCGTGTGATGTCCTGCGAGGTAGATTGGTACAGCATTTGGCACTGCGAAATCAAACTCAAAATGGTATACCAAAACATTGTGTCTTCTTTGTTTTTGATCTCAGCTGAGATGAAGTTTCATTCTCATCATCTCTAGCCGCTAGCCACTCCTTTTCCGTTTTTCTCCCCCAAAAAATGACCCAAAAAAACATCTGGAAAAACAGCGTTTGTTGAGATTCATTTGTCGCTCATTATTTGTCCTGAGCTAATCGCGTTGAGGAAACTGTGGGCACTGGGGCTGCCCACAAGTGCTCCTTTTTTCGGCGCTTGGTGCAACGGCGCCCTGAGGCTGGGTGCAACAGGATCTGTTCTGAGTCATGGCTTCTCTGTAGCGAAGGTATTTCATATTTCAAAAACAAAAGACACCGGAGAATCTCCAAGATTTTTTTTTTGGCCCAGTGGCAAGCAAGCCCAACCACCGTGAAACACAGCAAGAATACCTGCGGGCAATTCTGGCTGTGATTTACACGAGGAATAGAAAACAAATGGACCCCATTGGTTTCAATCCCTTGAACCCCTTATGGATTTCATACGCCAAACATGAAGCTTCAAAATGTATGAATTTAACAGTTCGGAACTTCGGAACCTTTTCAGCTTTGCCCAATCAATTTCAATTCTGCCAAGTGACATGCCAAGGTTGCAGGAAGCTGCTCCAAAGCATGAATGCGAAATGCACTAGGATACCTTCTGTTGGAGAATATTTAGTACTGCATTTCCAAGTCAACAAGACTTCGAAGCAGTGAAATGAAGCAAACAATGTCAAGTTTTGTGGCCACAACTCCTTGTTGAGCGCATCTTTCCAGAATGAGATTGGATTGGGAATGGAAGAAACTTTGATGAGTCGGATGTGAAGTGCAATGGTAAGGCTTGTAATGGTAAATGCTGATCATATGATACCTTTGCTTGATCCAAAAAAGATTCAGAATTTGCCAGGCCAGCATCAAACATTAGGACAATTTGCGACATGATTCCAGGCTCATCATCTTGCATGCCCTCTTGTTGGGAAAATGGTAACTTCAGCCACTTCTCGTTGGAACAACCATAGTTCCACAGACTGTCCTTGTGATGCTTCACAAAAACACATGGGTATAAGGGTTATGGCTCTATCCCATCAAGACCTGAACTTTTACTTGCGCTTCTGTGGTCCCTTGCACTGATGGAAATGGCTCTTCTTCTGGTGCATCTCTTCGCTTCAAACATGCAGCCTCCGGTCACGGAAGGCCACACCACTCACGAGGGAAATCTGGACATACCCTGGACTACCAGGAGATTTCTGACCCCTTTCCCTAATAGAGATAAGCGTGCATCTGGGGCAGCGATCTTAATACAGTATACATTTTAGATCACTCAAATATATGCAGCAGTAAATCTTTTTGTTTGAATTTGATCATATTTGTGTTATAACTTAGAACCAAAACATCAAAAATAACATTTGTAGTACACAATCCTAACGTACATGTTGTATGCGTGTATGTATATACATATGGATACATAGATAAAGACGGTACAACCCGTATTGTAAGCCAACTAGTTTTTGCCTGCATCTTCGAGGCAAGAAATTGGAAGCCAGGAACCTGGGCGTTGGAAAAAATGAGGTCTAAAGAGGTGTCTGAGATATGTATTTTTGACATAAAGTTACACAAATCCATAATGATTGTATTGTTTCCGCTAATGGGAGAACAAGTCTTGAAAGTTCAAGAGAAAAAACTGTGGGCATCCTTTTGAAAGGGTATCGGTAGAAGGTTTTTGACTAAAGTATTTCTGAAATTATGGACTTTTTACCCCATATATAGTTGATATCGATTAATATGTATAATTTGTAAAGGTACCCTGATTCTACTGCAGAGAATACAAGGAAATTCGTCATTCAAGGAATGAGTGGTAGATGCAAACCATAAACCATGATGCAAACCTTCAAAAAAATTGCACTAACAGGGGTCACTATATTACCAACCCAAACAATGCATTGTTCCAAGTGAAATCACTCTAAATTGCCATAGAATTGTATCGTTTGATTCCTCCAAAATGGGTAATCTAATGACCCCTGACTGATCATGTCCTGATCCTTTCGCAGAGATGGCAACTTTTGAGTGCCCCGGCTGCGCTGCCGCAACACACCAGTGACATCACACGGTGTTGAATCTGTGGAGCATGCATCGATGCATTCGTCCATACCGGAACAAATCGAGTTGAATGCGATTACATGTCAATATATAGACATTCGGTATATACAGATAGAGACTATATACTATACAGACTATACATGCAAAATTCAACCATTAAGATCTTTTGATACAGTAATAAAGCTACATCTTATCAATCAACAAACACTTTGTGTGAACATGAAATTCTCCAAGAATATCCTGGCATCATCTAAGGTCTCTTCCCTGGTAGCTGCACCAAAAACTAGTTGTAGTGTGTTCTAGGTGGATGAATCCTATTATACTGCTTGGATCTGCTTGGTTGATATGGGGATTGCTACTAAAGACTCATAATCCTCCATATGAATCGGGGGTAGTACAATCATGTATATAATCATGCATAGCCAGGATATGCATGGATATGCTAGGATAGCCAGGTGCAGTCCTCAGCACAAAACAACCATCCCTCTTTCCCCTCATTCCCAAGGCCTGCGGAGCTGCTCCTGAGAGCCCTGCGAAGGCCTTGGAGGTCCAGGCGGAACACAACTGGCATTGAGGCATTGGTCTTCTACAATCTGCGTCCATCTGGCCCAAGAGGAAACCAGGAATTATGGTAAAAAAAGTTACTGAATCTCTGGGCTGGATAGCCAAAAAATGCAGATCTGGAAGTCTACCAATGTACTTGTCGTCGCAAGCATGCAAAAAGGCTAACTTCGAAGCTGTTGGCACTCCAAATAGATCATGTATATAATCATTCGTGATAATTCTGGGGTTCAAAACACATCACCAACTTTCATATTTCGTGAGGCTTCGCTTCCCTAAAACACCTTTTGGGTTGACGTGGTGACCACGCCCATTTTGCAGAGTTGGGCACCCCTCACAGCCGCTGCGCCACCTTGAGAGAAGCCCCCAAGGATCACCTGATGGTAGAATTTTCAGTACAAAAATTCACCAATGCAAACAAATCCTGAACCAAGTGGGTATGAAACTTTGGGGTAAATGAGATCAAATACACCACTTGACAACTGAATGTGGTTTTCATGGACACTGTGTCAACAACGACTTCTTTTGGTAGCCCAAGTGCACCTTCATCTTCTCATTTCTCTCCAACTGGCGAACAAAGTGCCAAAGGGAAAAGGTTCAACTGCAAGGCTGCCATCTTTACTCAAGAAATTTGCGGAACATATTACAATCATCTGCAAATTCACCGAGTAATTATAAGTTCTAAGTATCTTATTTACATGTAGCAGGTATACTATGGTGGTATAGTTAGTGTTAAATCAGCTCACATACTGCCAGTATATCAATAAGAAATGGAAGAACCATCATCTAAACAGCCTTCTTGGAGCTTATCAGCTTTGTTGAGACGGTGGCACCTCTTTGGTGAGTAGGTTGAAGAGCTGTTTGCAACTTGCCTGAGAACAAACTCCAAAATCTGGTGATAGTAACAGAGATCTACATCACTTCAGGATCCATACCGGGGTGGATGATGGAACCATATTACTCAAATAGTCATGATCTGATTCAACTCAGGTACCTTTGATATCATATGAGCAAGGATGGCATTAAGGCGGAATATCTGCGAAGCTGCAAATGCAATTAGAATCTGACAAGGGAGAGGTCCTTCTGTTACAACACAAACCCTACAGTTTCAATGTCCAGAAAGGCTGACAGTTAACATGTCCTATCAGATTCTCAAATGCACATTTGGGTGTTTCCAAAAATGGTGGTACCCCCAAATCATCCATTTTGATAGGGTTTTCCATTATAAACCATCTATTTTGGGGTACCCCCATTTTTGGAAACACCCACATATTGAAGTGATCAACTTTTGAACTATTTGGATTCCGAAAAAGTATGCAGGAGCTGATTAAGGAGGCCTTGAATTTCCGAAATCTCATGACTTGGAAAAGGGTCACGCCTCAATCTCCTGCATGCAGTGCAATTCCTGGCAAGGGTGGTTTTGAAGAAAGTAGAAGCAACAAAAGAAGGGAAACACACACACACACACAAAACCACATGTTGAGATCTCACACATCTTTCAAGTCTTCTGCAAAGCAGCAACAGTATCTTCTAAAACCAACCAAAAAAAACACACACATACACACACAACTTTTCTGCTGCGATTGTTCCACAAAAAGCCACAGGCCTCTACACTTGGTCGGCCAAAGGACACATTGCTCGCCGGATCCTGTGCAATTTGTGGGAAGCAATGCACAGAATAGGCATTTATGTAAGATTGTTTTCCAACTGGCAGGTCCATCCTTGGCTGCTTTGGCTATAGCCTGGCAGAGTCAAGGCAAATGGTAAGCTGCAAATATGGTTGAGGGAGAAATATTGCTAACTGCTTGAGATGATACATGATAAAAATATATAAAAATCAAACATGTACATATCTCATGAATTAGAGTTTTTAAGATGTTTCAAAATGCCTTTTTGTTTTCAGTGTCCGGTTTACAGATTTCCCCCCTTTGAGATGGGAAGTTCCTTTTGGGGTATCTTTAGTTTCGCATGGTTTTGGGGGATGCAAAGAATAGAGTTTTGCATCACCATTGGAACTCAGGACAAAACTCGCACCCTGATTCATGAATGTACAGCACATGTAGGCCTTATGCTTCCTTTCGTCCAAAACAATGTCATGACGTCAGCATCAGAAAGCTCCCATGCTTCCATTGAAATATTATCACTACCAAGAAATCTGCAGCTTCTCGTACTCATCTCACCTCCTCTGTTGGCATGTCATGCCTTGGTAGTTGCCACCACATCATGCCACATCTACAACAAACTGTTAAGCTCTTTGATTGGTCCAACAAAGATTGGAATGTCAGGCTCCCAACATCTCGTACCATTCCATGCCACGGCCAACTGTCGCCTATGAAGCAATTGGATGGACAAAGCGAAACGAGGACCATGATTTGGGATGTACCAGATTAAAAAAGAAGCAAAGGATGTGACGGGATGTGTATTGGAATGTACTCTCTATGATGGACTTGCAATGGGGGATACAGGACTTATGCTAATATCAATGAGATTTACATCTAGTGATGTACACTGCTCTTTGTGAAGATGCAGCCAATGCTTGAAAAGGTCCATTTTGTTTATAGGTCCACTTCATCAGAAGCACTCCAGCCTATTAAGATTAAGACCAACCATTGAGAGCCTACCATCTGAGAGATTCTAATGGCGTGTATCATGTGATCTCAACTTGGCTCTCAACAAAAAAATGGTCTAATAATCTAGAATCTAGATATTCGTGTAGAATATGATGCATGTGAAATTCAGAGTAAAAGTCACATCTAACAACCTTAGCTTGTCCTCAACCAGTTATCCTCAACAAATCTATGGGTGCACAAACATACCCTTCTTGAAACTAACATAGCACCTAAAAATAAACCTTCCCAAAAGGAAAGCAGTCTTCTAATCATCATTTTTCAGTTGCTATGTCAGTTTCAGGGAGGATATATCTACAACCATCATGAAAATCATTTTAATGCTCCATGCTATCCCTATCGATGGCCACCATTTCATCAGCTTTCGTCGCACCTGATCGCTCCACGGATGCCACACAGGCATCGTGTGATTCGTTCCTCGGTTTTTTCCATGGCTCGTTACAGTGACCTCTTTTACCGGCATCAAAAATCATGGAAAATTGATGTTATCAATCGGGAATTCACATAACTACTGGGAATTAACATAACCCATGGAAAATTGATGGGGAATTCATATAATTAACGGTAAAGCATCAGTTGCATGTGATATGTGAAGTTTGTTCTTTTTGAATGTTTTGGCAGGTAAACAGTGATGTTTTCTTTGAGGTTTTGGAGTGAATTTGTTTGGGGTTGAGTCAGCATGACAAGGAGTTTAACACAGTGAGTCTGTGAGCACGTTGAACGTGTAAGCACATTGCTGAATGAATAACTAATTATAGCGATGGAGATTGTTGATTGAGGGACAATGTATTAATGCTAGAATTTCAACTGAAAAAGAATAACTCCAACATACTCAAACATGTTTATGATCACATCATTGGTCATCCTCTCACTTTTCGTATCTAAATGAATCTCGTACTTCAGTCCCAAATTGTGATGCCAACACCTTACAGTTTTCCATCAGGACTCACGACAAACCTGTCATTGCTTCATGGGATCCTCCCATCCCCAGTAACATGACCCACACCTTGAGGACGACCCGTGACCAGAATTCGCAGTGCACCTGTCACCAGTTTGGTTTCGACCCAAAATCCTTGTCGCTACAACTAGGCGGCTTGGAGGTGACACACCACTTCCGGAAACTCATGAGGGAGTCCTAGGTCCTTATTACTCAAGACTATTCTCACTCTATTTTCAGAAGCATACCAATACTAACTACCAACAAACAACACATTTTCCAGTATTTACAAGAGGCGTTTCACCCAAATGAAACTCCAGGCACATTCTTGAGTCTCCAGGATCGTTTGAAAGGCGCCCTGCCACAAAGCCACCTCCTGTGCAACGGCCACCGGTTTCCAGGTGCTGAAGGCTTCAAGGAACGAGGGAAGGATGGATGGTCATCTGCCATTTGGAAATAGAAAGTGGAAGAAACGTGAAACATACTGTTGATGGCTGAACTCCTGCACCACCTGAGATGTATCAAACCCTGTCAATAATGGGATAACCTACATATCAACTGGTGCAGGATTTCTTTCAATCAACAGTATGGAAAAATATGGAAAAACATATCAATAACATTCTTTTGTAATGGAACTCCAAAAGAGTCAAATGGCCCTATACATTGCTATCTTTGGATCTTAGGATCCATTCCATAACATTCCATATGGCCTCGCGAATTCCAACGTCTTAGACCTTGCACCTTCAAAAAAACCGCCCACGGTGTCGGCCTCTGAATTTCCTGGTAACCATATCAAAAGAGTATCTGCATCTTTCGCATCAGCGCCAAGATCATAGGCTACTGGCAATACATGTTCCTGGTGGACATCCAAGCTTTATGTTTGAGACAAAAGACAAAGCCAAAAAGTGACATTTCTTCTAGTGAACAGGTTGACTTCCTAAAAGGAACTCTTACAATAATTCCTTGCTGAAAAATGTGATCAGCTGCAAGCAACATCTGACTTCAAAATTACTGTTTTGAAATCTGCTCAACATCTTTGTAAGGCTTAACATGTCTAATAATTACAAGAACGAGCAGGTTTCGACTGAAACATGACTCAAGTCAAAAAGACTGGATCATTAACAACACTTGAATATCCGTTCATGTTGTGCCACAAGTATCACGTTTTGTTGCCTCCTCAATCATCAACACAGGGTCGAAGAGAGTTGTTTGCCTCAGAACTAGCAACTACCTCCAGGAAATAGAGATAATTTTCCACTCAAAGGATAGGTTCAGTTATGTGAATTATGCCTTAAAACCGTGAAACAATGTGGAAACTGGATTCAACGCTGTGGATTTTTTGAAGGTCTCAGAGATTTCACAAGGACCAAAATGGGATGAGAACCAAAAACATGAGCTTCTCACTCCTCTTTTCGCTTTTGACTGGATGAAAAGCTACAGCTTTTTGTCACACAAGTCAGCCTTGAGACAAGAGGTATTTTGATGTATTGTGTGTATCTAGTAGATCTATTAGGTAATGGCTGTTGCTGAGGTTGTGCCACATATCCTTACCGACCAAATCACTTGAGCTGTGAGAAAGTAGAGATTTCTGAAGCTTGAAGTCGTACATGTCCGAGCTCTAAATTTCCTTCAAAGAAGATGGACAGAAATTCATTCTGCCCTGAAATCTGACTCAGAGGGAAAAAAAATGACAACACAAAGCCTAAGGCCAGTTCAGGACGGTCTTTTCTACCATCTCTTCTTCTTCCTGCTCAGCCTGTCACGAGTGTTTGAATCACCTCGATATGGGATAGAATTGAATATACTATTACGTTCGCCCAACAATGGCCACCATGAACAAACAAAAACTGCAAGGTTCAACTTTATCAGCTGAAACTTCCAATCTTTATCCATAGCTGCTAGACTAGTAGCTTTTACTTTTCTTCAATTTCTAGCTACATAGAGCTTTCCTTTTCTTATCTGTTACAAGTATAATCATTTTGCATATATCTATATATTCGTGCCGCTTGAAATGCCATTCACACCTTGGCTATGTCCTCTGCTTCACGCTTGGCCTTCCTTTGTTGCGCCTGAATCGATGCCATGATTCATCAGTTTTTGACACAAAAGAACTCCGTTCTGTGTTTGTTTTGGCTCACCAAAACAAGGGCACAACTTTTCTCAAACTAAAGGGGAACAAAAAAAACAGGTCTCTTTTCAATCCAACAGCCAAGGCGGAAAAGCTGCTGTTCGCGTTTTTCGTGGCTCCCATGGCCACTCCGCACCTGTTGAGCCTCCGTGTCTTTTCGTCGCTCCTTTTCTGCCGATGGCAAGGCCAAGCATGAGACGTCGTGACCTGCCTGAAGCACAGATACCGGGGGCCTCAAAGTGGAAAACGTTTGGTGACGTTAGTTATTAAAGGTTGCTGATCGTCTGCAGCAACGATAGTCTCGTTTTTTTGGTACATGTTCTCAAGATTCATGATCCTGCCCAACAATCACACCAGGTACCTGAAATTGAAATTGTAAACACATCCCCAAAAAGGAAGATGCCATGGGACCCTGCGGACTGTACACCCACAAGAAACTCTCTTTTGCCTGGAGCACTGCTGTCCGAAGCTTGCGACTGGCCTCCGAGACATGTCTTTCTTTGAAGCGTTGAGAAGATTCTTATTTTTGTAGTCATCCCATGATCTCAGTCTTTAAGTGGTCTGTAGTTTGACATATATGAAATTCAATGTATACATATGTACTGTTTGCATACTGTCCGTCTGGTATACAGATTCTTACAGTCCTCCTATCGCAAATGATTCTTTTCAACATATTTTCAACCTCTCAGTCAGGATCCATTCTGACAAAAATCTTTCAAACAAAGCCCAAACGACCCCTCGATCACTGCCTCGACATGATCTGCCAGGTAATACCCAGCACTGTACAATTCGTCGCGTGCATCCTGGCGAAGGATATCGACTCGAAACGACCAATATTTCTACAGCCTTTTCAGCGTCATTGAAGGTCATCTTTCAAGGTTTCTTGGAAGATCTTTGGGCCTGGTTTCTCAAACATCTGACCCGACATTCAAGGTTTGCAAGTCAGGTCTGGATACCTATGCCACATACCATACTGACTCCACCCCAAACTGTTTTTATTCTAACTCGTTGAGGAATGTCCGAAACTTCACGGGTGGTACTTTCCACTTTCTTCCAACTAAGAATTTTGACCGCAAAACATAAAGATCCATTTCTTCTTAGGCTTTGCCGCCTCGCCCAAACAAGTGATCAGAAAGGCATAGCCTATGGTTTATCTTTTCCAAGGGTAACTCCACAATCAATCCCAAACAAAATGGACATTTAATCCCAAAAAACCAATCAACAGTGCAGGCTTTTTTGGTGATCAAGAATTTGTTTGGCCAAAACCTTCATCTTTTTGCCCGCCTCGAAGCGTTCTTTCCGCTCCATACACACAAGTTGTACCTGGTGAAGTTACATTGGCGAATTGCAGAAAAACCTCAAGGTGAAGTATATGATCCGAATCAACGTAAATAATATAGTATATAACTAATATCAGTTGATCAATATTCATTGGCCAATTTGAATCAATGTCCGAAGTCTTCATTTAGTCCTTGTTTGTTGGAAAAAAACATGTCTCTTCCAAAAGAAACATCTACCTTACCTAAAACTACGAGTAACATTTTTGTCCCCGAAAAAAATGGTGGTTGCGAGACTAAATCCTTTCCTTTTAGGAAACCCAATTTTCAAAGGCTATCGTAGTCTCAGGGAGGGTATCCTCTCGGCAAAAACAGGCGACCCCATTGACTCCTCATCCCTCGCCTGGTCGAGTTTCCTCTCCTCTTCCCGCTCCCGTCGTCGGATGTATGGCCTCAAACGATCTGCATACCTCAATGTTTCAACAACAACTAATGTGCTCTGGAGGTTGAAGTGGATTCACCCTCTTGCAAAAGTGGAAAACCACGAGTTGCAGCTTGAAAAAACCTTTGAGCCATTGCCATCGTTTCAAAAAGAGAGTTGAAACCAAAATGATTGGATGTCCATACCATTTGACAACTCCAAGGTCACGGTTCCACAGGTGAACCGACCAAGGATCCCCAACTCAGCAATGTCAAGATATGCCATTGGCTCCACAGCCAGAACCAAATCAAACAACTCCTTAGTAGTTTTTCCAAATTCAGCAAAAATCATTGGTGGATACATGGGTGAACTTCAAGGTCAACTTGAAAGAAATTAAATCAAGATAAACGATTATGAATATATATTTATACGCATATATATTCATTGTTGAAGGTAATGATCTCTACAAATTTTCCAAAAAAAACACACACAGATAAATACAGATACACGAATCTAAGCAGTGGATGATTACGTAGGGTTTTCTAGTTTTCGCAGGGTGCCCCACCGGAGCAGCCAATGTTGGATTTTGTGCCAAGGCCTGTTGGATTTTTAGCCGCCAAAAGGGCAGCAAACTTTAGGAAACCGAACGCAATCTTTAGGACTCTGTTTGCAAGAAAAGACCTATTTTTGATTTAATTTGTGATATTTTTTGCTGAATGTTTGTTGTTGCATTTTTCTTCTGGATTCAATGCATTTTGTTTTGTAACTTTTGAAGGATGCACCAAGGCAATTAGTATGATGTCTGACAACAGTGATAACAAAGTCACATCGAAAGAACCTGATGATTTCATCAACTGCCTCACGTGCCCCGGAGACATCTCTGTGAACCTATCTTCCTGCTCAATTAGCTCCTGATTTTATTGTCTCGTAGAGAGGGTGAAAGGGTGAAAATGTCGCTTCTGGAATCCCGAACCCCCAAATACAAACAATTAAATTAACTCCAGAGTTAATAGAGAGGGTAAGGATGCAGTGAACCCGTGCAGGGAAAACATCAAATCAGGAGTTAATTGAAATCAACGGTGTTTCGTTTTATACATCCCATGTGGTGCAGGATTTCTTTCATCAACAGTATCATCTCTCTCATGGCCGTTTTGATGATTTTTTTCCTTCCCTTTTTCATACCTTACGGTTTTGGTTGCACAATGAGCCTCAGGGACTGGAAGAAGTAGAGGAGTGACCCTTGTCCAAGATCCTGGAGAAGTAACTTCCCCGTCTTGGTAAAAAAAAGGCCAACAAACATAGCTGAGACCAACATGGGTAAGAATCCGTATGCAAATGAAATGACAACCGTCTACAGTTTAGAGGAGATTCATAAGATTTTATGCAACCTCCATGTCTGCCATTTGTTTCTGCGGCCCACAGTCTTTGACCCCCGTCCTGCATTCAGTCCCTCGAGGGTGGTATCCGCCAAAACGACCTCCACTGCACCATTCAAAAAACGTTCAGGGGTATTGGGTGAACATGATTATCATCTCTGTGTTATTGCCAGCTTTGGATCTGAATCATCTTCAAACAGGATTTCATCACAGATTAACTAACCACAAAATATCGACAGCAGGTCCACTGGGGTGGAGCTTTACCCACCATGACAAAACAACCCATGAACCTTTGGATGGTTTAGATACATCCTGCCGCTTCTCAAAACCATCCTGAGACTTGGCCCCCCTTTTTGTCAGCCAAGCATTGCATCAGCAATGTCCAGTAGAACAGCAGCATCTGAACCTGCATAGCCTTGGATTAAACAAACATACACGAATCCAAGAGTCCAAAAATCAGTTGTTTAGCTCAAAATTTCCTTTTTTGTTTTACACAAACCAAGAGAGGACTGGATACCTTGGGTCCATAGATCTTGGGTGGTTGAACATCTGGTACTTTTGCCCATTTTAGCCCTACTTCGCGGATTTTTTCATCCTTTCCAGGAACCAATGCTTCTATCTCTTGCGGTTTGTCCGCTGTCTATACTTTCATATAGGTCCTGTCCTACACCATTCTCATTGGTGTATCAAATCAAGTGGTTTATTTATTTGTTCCTTGGATGCGTACACAAACACACCTGCTCTTGCCCACCTAAAGCCAAGCAACAGCGGGCTAGTTCTGTTTCTGTCAATGACAGCCTAGCCTAGACTCAATCATTTCACTAGCTTCCTTTCGTGTTTTCATAGACACATTCATGATTTATGTTGCATTCTTGTCTTGGAAATCGTGTCCAATATTACACATACCATGAGGGGCAAGTACATCGCTGCATCACCAAGAAACAAATCTGTTCAGCAGACAAAGGTCGTTCATCCCAGTTGGAGCATTGTAGGGATTTGTCCTGAGCACCAAACAAAATTCAGATCCCGGTGACGAGAAGCGCCAGTGTTCAACGAGACGATCGGCACGTAGTGGTATGTTAATATATTAATATATTGAGAATAAACGTCCAAAGATCTGGTTTTTCAAGAGATCCAAATCACACAGTTTGTTGCATGGTCCATAAAAAACAAGGGTGCACAAGTGCAGCAACCCCAACATCTACCCCACCATTTTCGGATGAAACTTCCCTCCACAGGTTTGGTCCAAGTATCCAAGAGTTTTGCCAGGTAAATCTCGCAGAGTTTGTTGAGGCCTTGTTGTCGCAAACTGACCCAGAAAAAGACGTTTCATTTCCCTTACTATTTTGGGAAGTGCAAACAAAAACGTACATTTACTGTAAACCAATTTAACACCTTTTTGGTACCAATCATTCCAAAATCCATATCTTTATTCTTTGGAGTTTTGAGAGAATCAAATCCAAATTTCTGCAAGTTTCCAGTGACTCAGTGCTTTCTCTACTTTTTCTTACCAGTTCTCAAACCCCGCCAACCGGCAAAAACCGCTGCCTGGCATATGCCCATTGCCACCAATCAATTGCCTTCGCATGGCTTCTCTTTGCAAGTCAATAACCTCCAGGATCCCAAAAAACGTCGTTAGAAGGTTTGAACGAAAAAAAGCTTCATATTTTGAAAGGGGCCTAACAAAAGGCGGAAAAAGAAGATCTTGTCAAAATCCTTCAAACAGTGCTTTTGCAAACATTTACAAGCAAAAATCATCGAACATTCATGATGGATGTTGATGAACAAGATCATCCCTTCCCGTGCCTTGTTCCAAGGCAATTCGCTTTGGACCAAACGTTTCAAGCGCGCCACGTCGGAGTTGAAATGAAAACCCAAGAGTTGAATCTGGACAGTGCTGTGCTTGAAGGTGACAGGGATGAGATGTCAGAACTCCATGTATTTGAACAACATATTGGTCATGAAACTCTGATGCTAAGGAGACTCATGACATCCTGGCAACATGATATTTTTTTCTATCTAATCAAACAGTTTAGTACCTTCATCCTGGCAACCTAAAAGAAAAACATGATCAAAACATGCAGTTTGCATCACAAATTACCAGTCCTCCTTGCCTCTAGCCTAAAAAAATCTCTAGACCCTTGGGCATCCCATCTATTTCCCATCCTCTGCTGTCTCCAGGAGCCATGTCAATAAGGAACCCGTTTCCAAGGGAAGCGCTGAAGCCTGCAGGTTTAACGTATCATTGCTGACGTTCAAAGCTCACAAGAAAATGGAACACACTCAGAAATCTGTGGCAACCCCACACCCTTTGTACTTTCAAGCAAAGGTACATCCACCACCCAAATAAAGTCTCGGATGGCAAGTTGGAAAACCTTAGTCAATACCAATCGCGGACGGTGGATATTCACTGGACACCGGCACTGCACGTATAAAAACAGCCAACGTTATCCAACATAAGTGGTGGAGCAGGATCTGCGCAACATGTTTTCTTCCATGTCTTTTTTCGGCATAGGATGGAACCAAACTGTGATGAATATATTAGTGAGATACTGGTTGAGTGTGTCAGGACATCTGTTATCCCAACTGTTTTTGGGTTTCAGCCCAGCAGGAAGAATTACTATCAGATTAAAAAATCACATATTCACTATAACAGTATAATTATTCAAGCGGTAGTATAATCGTGCATAATCCTGTGTATTTTTCGTAAAATCATAAACTCTTGTGTCCTGGTGAATTGCAGATTCCATTCAATGTCTGCATATGGCGACTCCAAGCGACAGAAGGTGGTGCATCAGGGATACAGCCCCATTCCTGTGGCCAATGTGGTGGAGGGTTTCAAGCATGACACCGATGAGTTGAAACTCTTGTTAAGTGGTCTGTGTGCAAATTATGTGAAGTTGGATTCCCTCCCAGTCTCCTTGTCCAGCGGATTCATGGGAAATTTGATTCAAACTAATCTAAGGCCTTTGGGGCATAATGGATAAATCAATGAACAAATTGAACAAATAGACAAATATATGCAAAGATACATACACTAGACATCAGTATTTGTACAGCTGGACAACAGATGTATAGACTAGGGGGCTCATGACTGCAGGTCCATATTTATATAGACATGTGTTGTACATATATGTTGTATAAAGATCATTAAAAAAAATCTGACCAAACCTCAGGTGATCTCTAGTTGGTCTACCAAAGATCTGAAAAAAAAAATCCATCCTTTGAAATACCGAGATTCTGAATCTAAACCAACCTGCAACTGCTGTCCAACTGACATTTTGGACTCCTTGGCGGCTTTAGCTGAGCACATGGTCCACATGGGTTTTGCTTGGGTGAACCAACCCTTCATATGGGAAATGGTTGGGTGGGTCCCTTACAACACTGTCTATGTGCAGCTGTGCAAGACTTTTGCATGTTTTTTTTTTTCAAATGCCTTTTTCATATCATCAACCTCAAGCCACTGGAAAAAACTGATTGGTCACTGTAGTCTCTGGCAATGAAACCTTGCAAATGCAAAAATTAAGGCACTTCAGCAACTTCAGATTCGCTTGTAGCTGAGATACATCCATCCGATTCGAATCATGACTAGTTCAACCGTAGCCCTTACCCAGCAGGCGTGGTATTCAGAAATCAACATGTCTCTCCAAATAGTCCTTCCCCTTGTTAAATATGAACTAGCCAGATCACCAAAGGTTATTCATATAAAAATCAATGATCTAACTATATAACTTGTCTCTTCCCTCAGCTTTTCCCCGCATTCCCTCTGTTTTTTGTCAAACCCAGGTGCAACAAAAAAAAACGGATGGACCAAGTCACCAGCACTTTTCGGATCTCAATAACTTCATCGATGCTTTCGACCCAACAAGGAGCCACTTTCGGTTCATAAAGCGGCAGTGTTTTTTCAGAGATGCACCTGGCGTGTTTCACAACCAATGGTTACACCTTTGAAAGCGAAGATGGCGGTCATGTTCTTTTTCTTAATAAAGTATATAAAACATTTGAATGTATCAAAAATAGATTGTAAACAAACACATTTTGAACGTATATTACAAATTCACAATATATATATATATATATATAACATATATTACAAATATATTGTTGAAAGTCTATTGTAACCTTGTAACCTGAAAAGACATGTAACATCATGTAACAACAAAGTGTACATGCGAACACAAACAAACAAAGGTAAATATTTTTTCTTTGGATCTGTGGTTCCCCAGGAAAAATCCCGTGTATGCTAGCAGAGTTCATCCGGTGATGTCCATGAACCTCAAGAGTCCGCATGGAATTATCAATCCTGGATCTCACGATATGTCCAAAACCTCTGCATCATGATGCCTTTTTGTAAACTTCAAGGTACACAACTCAAAAATATCTAGTTCCCTTGAAAGGACTTTGTGGGAAACGCCACAGAATATCCATGCCCAAATCCTATCCCCACATCCTGTTTCCCAAAAGCTGACCTTTCTGCTACAAATGAAGGTTTTTCAACTTCATCAGTCTTATCCAGCATTTCTCTGAGCTGCGCTTTGATGGTGTCAGGAAGCGAAAGGTCCTAATGTTGAGAAATGAAGATGAACTCAATGGGTTCAAATTCAAATTGCAAACAGGGTACCAGATTCCTAAAATCAGTTCAATGCAGTTATATAATCAGCCATGCAATTAGATTTACTCTATCAAATGTATCATTTTTTTCAATGACTTTCCTCCTTGTCACTATTATTTTTCTTACCTTTTGATTCGACCTTTGAGATCCCTGCTGGCAGAATCTCCAGCATCAATGCCCTTCGCCCTGCTGACACCTAAGTCATGTCGTTGGATGCTGGGACCTTCTGAAGGGGATCCTCGTCCACTGAGTCACTGTGTAGTCATCCTATTTTTGTTTGTAGACCTGCAAAATTGACATTTTGAACCCAAAAATTGGAGGTGGATGGAAGATGATTTTCCTTTTCAATTGGGTGATTTTTAGGTCATACATTGCAGGATGGGTATTATCGCTATGTCCCAACTTCCATCACGAATTTCTGCGGCTTCAAGGACAGTTCCAAACATGTTCAACAGGTCATGGTCCTACCAGCTGGTCGAGACGTATAGAAGTTCATGCCATGAGGTTTTGCGATAATCCCTACAAAAGTGGATCTTTTTAAACCGTCCTGACTTGCCAAAGCACCACCATTTCCACCACTTGGTGCAAGTCCTTTGAAGTACCAAGGCATGTAGCCCAACGAAGTAAGAGGACCCAGTCCCTGCATAGTGCGAAGGGTTTTTGTCGACCTCCAGCACCAACAAAAACCATGAAGCATTGCAAAGTGTGCCTCTCAAAGTTGGAAAATTTTGCCCTGAAAACTTGGGATCTTCACTAATATTTGTTGGGGATCTTCCCAATGTAAGTTCAACAGTGAGTTTCCCCCAGTGTCCAAGAAACCTTGGTTCTGCTGGTTGCCAACAATCGTCCATGCCATTTCTCCAAAGTACTTGTTCTTGGTGGCCATTGATGTGGCCTTCTCCCACCATTGAAGAAATTGATCTCGAGTGTCGTCCGACGAACCACGGGCAAATAGGACCTGCCAACAGGGTCGCCGAAGGGTACAGCTGCCATGGCAGGTATTGCCTTTGTTTTTGCACAAATCCATCAACCAAAAGACTTAACCATGCCGTTGCCCACAGCTGAACTCAGTCGCGTTCACACCTCCATTGTCAGAACCACATCTGGCAATGTGGCATTCACCAACTCTGCTACAGGTACTTGGGCTGCAGCATTGGTGTTGCGTATTTCAATAAACCTCAATGCAAAGCCATCAGGATTCAAAGCTGAACAGTGAAGAGTCAAGAGTCCGCATTCAATGACTAGTGATATGTCTTGTCTCATTCGCTATACTATCAGCATATCTTTCCTGTGCATCCCAAATAGGAACGCCTTGAAGAAGGAGCGTATAAAAACGCACTATTGGTATGAAATTGAACGAGTGTAGCTGGTTGGCTAATGTTAAGACATTCTAAGTCACTAGATTGAATCAAAAGAGGAGAGAACACATATTCGAATTCAAAAACAACGTGAAATTGGGCATGAGCTAAAATGAGGATGGAACGATGCTAAAACCAACCTTGTCTCGTTGGTTGTCTTTGAATGCTCTCCTTCTGTGGCAACAGTTCCTTCACCTCAAACCCATTTTGCCGCTTCGACACTTCTCCTGAAATTCAACTTCTCTATGCAGCCTTTTCATACATTTTCCCATCTTATTGTTAACGCAACTGTTGCATAACCTGAAATATGTGAATATATGTGATAATTGGTATATACATATATAATATATATATATATACAATTACAATACAACTTTTTGCTTTCCCACTTCTTGCTGTTCATGGATTGTTCAAGGCTAGGGAACATGATGGTTGCCTCTACGGTGAGTATCATCTGGCGGGCACATTTGCAGTACTTGTTGCATGTCCCTAGAATGGCACCCATGCCTCATGAACAAACGAAGATTTCCATGCATGAAGACTTTGTCTCGAAAGTGTCCTACAAACTCATTGTTTCTGTTGCCACGACCATCCATAGGCATCCAAGACCATGCATTCGCCTAGACACAAGGCCGTCAAGATCCGTGCAGATGCGGCGTTTCGGACGCGGCGATTACGTTTGGAAAGCTCCAAGGTCCTTGGAAATAGCATAGTTGCCGGTGATCATCGAGGTCATTTGTTTACGTGATGTATCGCAGCATTTCTGGGCGCTTCGTTGTAAATATTCCAACATAAAGTGAATGATGTGGACCCCAACATGTCCTGAGATGGAACCAATACTATCATCATACTATAGTTTCGAGACTTACTTCAACCACCCTATCCCGACAGCCATCGTCTTTGTAGGCATCCACATGCTGACATGACCGCACCTGGATCCATTCAAAAAACCAATAACCAATGCAAAGGGAAGATTCCATCATGATATTTAATGGGCAAAAATCAAAGATCTTTTTGTCTGTTGTCTTGTTTCTCGCAGTATCAAGAAAGCATAGGACAATAAAACAATGACGGTCGTCCTCACCATTTGCACGTCTGGAACAGGGGCTGGCAAAAATAACATCTCACCATTGTTGCACACGTTGCGCATCAAGTGTCATGATTAGGAATCTTCACTTTGCAAATGGATCCATCCTGCGGTCATGTTGGCATGGGGGCTGACAATTCAAACACCTACCTCTTTGTACTATATGTTGGGTTGTCCCCCTCCCCAGTCACAATCACCACCAGAATTATTACTATATTTTTAGTAATTCGGGGATTTCTATAAACCCTCATTTCCACTCTTCCCCAGGCACGGGGGGACAATCCAAACCATATTAGCGAAAAAGCATCAATCCTTCTTCACGGCATGCCCTCAACATCGCTGGGAGAGCCTCAATGCATGGATCCATTGCGTATTTCAGTGACCTCATGGAGGAATTTGTGGTACCTGATGGAAACCTATGGATATAAATGATATAAACACAACTCCAGCCTTAACATCTTTAAATCCAGCTGCTCATGGGAAGATAGCACCTCTAATATCATAAAAAAGCTGAAAAACCACGTGGTCTCATTGAACAACTACCTCGAAGTACTTCTCCATTCTCTTACAGAGTACAAGTAGCAAGTTGAAATCTAAATTCCTGGAAGAAGTGCTAGTAATTCTCAGCTGCATGGTTGAAAGCATTTGAATTGGCCAAGGTTTTGACCACTTATTCTTAGCCTTGTCAGCATCATCCTGTGAGAAGATCATCCGCACTGCTGTACGCAGCGCAAATTTGTCCTTAGCAGGAAGCCAGTCAAATTGCAACATAAGTTGCAGGTGATAGAAATATCTGTCCCACACCCTGATTTAATTGAAATTTAGAGTTGATGTGTGTATCATTGTCTATCTAATTCTCATCAATTATTCCCAACTTGAATACTTTACAAAACAAACGTTACTTTTAATGCCTTCCCAAATCGACTAGCATCATCCACCGCAGCAGCCACAATGGCCGCTGTCAAGACAGCCGGTTCCAAAGAAAGCGAGGATACTATGGCCTTAAGGTGCCAAATTTCAGAGTTGGGAAAGTACGATTCATATGGGTGTTTCCAAAAATAGGGGTACCCCAAAATGGATGGTTTATAGTGGAAAACCCTATTAAAATGGATGATTTGGGGGGAAAACCCACCATTTTAGGAAACATCCCCATATAGTTTTCAAATATAGGACGTATAGGTGTTTTCTTTTTCAATTGAAAGTATGACTTGGGATATCCTCCCAGTGACAAAGTGAAGTTTCATAAGGGATCCCTACTAAACATGCAATGATCTGGCTGGTGACTGTTACTATCCATATTACCTGATTTCTTCTGCATAGACAAATTTCTTCCCTTTTTCATCTGAGTCGCTCGAGCTAAACCAACTTCCATGGGCAAATCCACCTGCTCCACGGGATCATCTTCCACCCGCCGTGCACGGCAGGCCAGACTAGCACGCTCGTATTCCACTTGGGCAATGCCTTCACAACTGGCCGTGAGGGATACACATTTCATCTTGAAATGCCCTTGGTTAATGTGAGATTTACCATAGATTGAGTTAAGTGTTCTATGGCTATGGACCTTTACCAGAAAATCTCTTGACTAACGTTGATGCTCTTGGTTGTGGGAATTTACCTGTAGGCACAGAATGTAATGACCTGGATGCCTTTCGCAACAAATGGATTTAGCCTCCATGATTCACATCTTAGTGTGTCAGTAAACTTGATGGCGGGCTGGATAGCCAGAAGGGTCTTCCAATACCTGATACTAAAGGAGTTGACCTTCCCTTCTGTCATCCAGCATACCCTTTGCTCAGATCCGTGTGAAACAGTTGACCTGCGCCTAATACATGACCTCATCGTCTTCAACAAATCTTGTCTTACTCACTGCACCTTCTACTAGAGGACTTATACGTCTTTAATATCATGTCGTGCAACCATGGCAAAAATCAAATCATCATCAGCACCTTCACCATCATCACCATAATAATCATCATCAGCGTCTCATATCATCTAGAGGACTGAAGTAGTCCTTCTATACAGTGTAAATGTGTGTATATATATATATATACTTACATTATACTTACATATTGCAAACAATTGTATGTAAACATATAGAATTATACATTGAGTACATAAAAACGTATGTATCTTGCACGTGTGTACGTGACACTCTTTACGCCTGTAGAGTACACAATATGTATACGTACATATCGACATATGTACAAACAAATTGCATACAATTCTATTCGTAGGTACTACATACCGTACATTCTTGTCTCTCATGACGATAATGTTGTTGCCATCAATGTCAGCCATTTTAGGGGCCAACACTCTCACCTTAGGCATCCAAACACCTCCTGCGAAGGTATTTGGAACCCAAAAACATCTTGCAACGCCGAAGGGTCTTTCCCCAAGTTCCACCGGGTAACGAGCATCTTCCACCTCTCGGTAATCAACCAAAGTTCGTGTATCAGAAGCTTCGGCTTCCATCAACAACGCTCGAGTTGTTGTGTCCAAATGTGGAGATGCACAATTCCAAGGTGCCTTCACGCAGTTCGTGAGAAAATGGTCGAGGCATATTCACAACTAACAGTGACATCTGTAAATCGACAGTGATGTTCTACTATATACAGTAAATATAACCCTACATTTCCGGACTAAACACGTCATTCTTGTGGCAATTAAAAACAAAATCAGATTGCTTCGTTTCGGCTCCTCGCCACTGGCAGCTACAATCCGAGGGTTGGCCCGAGCACTCAAGAGGAAGCGCACCACCTCGAGCGCTTCGGAAGTTGTGGTCACAGTGCTCCAATGGCTGCCTTCTGATGTTTAGATTTCGATCTGACACATCACCTGAGATTGTTGGGTTTTGACTTCAAACCTTTTTGATACTCTCCGAATTCCCTCCCCAAAATTGCCGCGCATCATCGCATGCAAAGCACCTCACCATGTCCACGTCCTGCTGCAAAGAGCAGGGCTGTGTGTCCACGTCGGGTGGTGGCATCTAACTCAGCTTCTGCTTGTAGCAATGCAGCGCAAAGATGGGCACCATCTTTTGGTCTCAGTTGTGCTGCATAGTGCAAAGGCCTCGAAATAGGAGCTACACTTGAAGGTCGGTTTGAAAATAAAAGTTGTAAACCCGTTGAGGGCATAGATATCCAGAAATCCAAACACTAAAATACTGAAAAAACTGCTCTCAAACCATCTGGCTTCTGTGAACATTTTGAGGCAAACTTTTGGAACATTTACTGAATTTCGTTTCCAAGGAACCTCTTGCCATTGCTGTTGCCTTCAAGGGGAATGACCCATGATGGATGAGAAAAAACCCAACCGAAACAAGCATTACCTCAACTCTGAAAGCCTAAAGAAAACATATGAAACAAGACATGGGTTAAACAATGGTAAACATCCACTCTCCAACTCCCCATGCTTCATGGCTAGCTCCTTCGGACTTCGTGAAATCATGGGGATCAAGGGCAACGATCATCATCATCATCACCATCACCATCATCATCATCATCATCATCATCATCATCATCACTGCTACCGCCACCACACTGCCCCTGCCAACCATCTAGCTTCCAACTCAGTCTCCAACCTTTCTGAACAATTTCCTGCCGCTCTTCAGAGGGAAGCTGCTCTAAGAATGCCTCAACTTCGGAAAACTCACATCCCTCAAGCAATTGATGAATATCACATATATCGCCTTAGCCCATTCGGCTATACTTCGCCCTTGTGGATGCTGCGAATAGCATTTGGGAACTTGCTAATCTTTCTGACAACTCGAGCTTTCCTTACATCTCTTGCACTTCCACCTTACATTGGGATCAGCAAAAGCTTACCCAGGATCCAAGGTACAATAACTTCATCACATGGGATGCCCTTGCGTGAACAGAGCTGTCGTAGCTGCCAAGAGGAATCTTCTGAACCTGGGGTTGAAAACTCATAGCCGTCATAGCGATCATAGTTCCTAAACTTACCCAGCTGCTTGTCATCTGCAAGGTTTCAGTTCCAAGATGTTGCAGAACCCTGAGTCCTGTAAGCTTGCTCAAAGCTTTCTGCAATGGATGGAACGTTTATTGATGCAAAAAGGGATGTTCTACCGTGTGATTCATCGCTCCTGCTGATCTTGACAGTTGTTCTTGTCTTAACCCTCGCCAAGAGACGTAAAGGCGGCATGTGCGGACACACCGGCTGCCGCGAAAAAAACTTAAGCGTTCCACATGGCGGACATAGCAGTCGTTTCAAAACAAATGGAGCAAAATATACATAAGATATTTTGCAAAGCTAGAAGTTTAACTCCGTTGTTTGTTTGTTCTTTGTGACTCCTTAGGCTTGATACTTGGTTGGTAGAAGCTGTTAGAGCCCCCAATGTTCAACTCATTTTATCTCATTTCCACGTCATGCCATCGCTGAAGCGCAGTAAGATTAGAATGTGATATACAGACCTACTAGAGGATGTTGTATTGATCCCGTTTTCTTTTACAGAGTCGTTGCATTTGACTCAAAGACACTCGAAAGATGGGGGAAGAGCGCCTGTTTCAAAGCCAAACAATCTAGTCTTCCATCGTTTTGGGATAGCCATCAATGCTTTCAAAACATCAATAATCACGACTAGTTGGTGTTTTCAACCCATCTCAAAACTATTTTGTCAAGTTGGATCATCTCTCCCCAAATAAATTGGGGTGAAAAAAAACAACAACAATCTCAAAAAATCCACCAACAAAACAAAGCATCAATAGCAAACAGCATCAAATCTTTCCGGCCCGGATGTGCTTTCCTTGGCGGTCCGGTTGCATCGTTTTTGTTGGGTGGGGATTGGTCTCGCGCTGCCCGTCAAGGTTTCACCCGTCGATCTGCGGATGGGCATCATGACTGGGACTCAGACGCACGAGGAAAACTGCGAGAGACGGGGAAAAGAGCCATGACCTTCTAAACAACAAACAGTGGGATGACATGGAGATTTGATGTTGATGTATGTATATATATATATATAGATGATATAGATACAAAAATATCATACAACAAGTAGATCCAAAGACTATATAATGTGTCTACTATGATACGGATTGTATGGCAACACCTAAAAACTGTATAAAATGATCAAAAATTGCACACATGTATACAATTGCACGGAATCCACAAAGAGAGCTGGCTCTAACGGTACTCTGGCTGTGCTCCCGCCACTCTCTGTATCTCCTGTGCTACTATATGAACACATTAAATCGCTGTGCTTGATCAAATGAAGCACAGACTCTTGCAACGTGTATTGCAGCTGGGTTGCCAAATATAATGAGGCAATACAATTCATGAAATCATGGAAAGGAAAAGAAAACCATCTTGAAGAGTATCCAATTGCAGATGGCTCCTCTTTCAGAGCCTCCATACTCTCAGTTCATACAGATCCATACAGGGTTTGAATCCCCAAACAAAAAAAGATGACCTCAAAGTTGTCTGTTGTAAACCTGGCAACTGACAGGCTGCAAGCTCCCATCCGTGGGCCCTTGGAGTGGGAGCTTCTTTTTGGATCGATCACTCCTTGCTTTTCCGATCTGCAAAGCTGATCTGATTAAAATTGATGCAATGAAATTGCCTTGATACATAGCAAACATAACAAGCTCTAGAAAGTTTGGTGTTCGTCTGATGCTCTTTCGAAGAGTGATCTTGCGGGACTGGACTGCTATTTCAATCTTGCCAGCCCTTCCAAGTGGTGATTTACAGACCTTCCGGAAGGCTGAAAACAGCCACATCCAATGAATTTCACGAGTCCCTTTTCTTCAACGAGTTCCCTGCATTGTTAGCAGAAAACGCCAAGAGTGAAGATCAAAACATCAAGCTGCTAAGCTCTGCGTAGCACCTTTTACTTGTCAAATATGATCCCGTTTTTGACGGGGGGGCACAGGTCTGGTTCCTAAACTGGATGAAGTTTATAAATCATTGGCTCTGACAAAACACATACTTGCCACTTCCAAGCTATACATGTCGACATGCATTGGGTTGCTGCCAATCATGGGACCAGATGTGCATCAAGATTGTATTCCATGATTCGTCCTCGTAACGCTCAGCTGAGTTCCTGGACGTCGACACAAAAACTCACAGTAACTTGAGTTCTGCTTTTTTCCCTTTAAAACTATAAGGAAATCATTCACCACTTCTGCAACATTCTAGGTGTTTCTGGGGACCGCGCAGCTTCCGCCAGGTTTTAGCGACAACCCGGGTGCAAACATGATTTCCCAGTAATCTTAAGACACGAAGAACGAAGCAAAGACTACAACAAAGATCCGGACGAATATTCTTTCACATTTGACACTTGTAATGAATACCAACTTGTAATGGCAACATGGCACCATGCGAAATCGTGGAAATATGGCAACAATGGCAAGTCTTCAGTACTGATACAATCATGGAACCCATCTTTTCCTAAGCCATTGTCATCCTAATGATGCACCGAAACATGTCAAATTCAAGTCATGTGTTTGTTCACTTTTTAGGAGGTCCTAATTCCACATTATATATATATATATGGTATCTTTATCTAAACAGGTGTTAAGAAATATAGAAGGCTTCCGACGAGGATTTTGGAGGCCTTGCGCGGCTTGAACCCTGTGATTTATAATTTCCATCGCATTGATACTGGCATCACCAAAGGGAAAACCCGAAACTCACTTGTCGGACACAGCTACAACATGTTACAACATTGCATATCTTTGCATATCTAACACAAAGGTGGTTCCAACATGTGATGCAGGTTCCTGACATCAAACGACTGTCTTGGCAAGAATTCAACCATAAACAAATTGATTCGGGTAAATTTAAACATAGTGGTGCTTAGTTCTTTACATCCGAATCACATGGTTTTCGGCGGACCTGGTCTAAGTCTCCATTATCATTTGGCCTCACCACACACATCGCTATGTTTGTTTGGCCTCATCCACCCAACACACGCAAATCTTCGAGGGAATCCTGGCACAAGAATCCATGGTTCCTCCACACTGTAGAAAATCATCCGCACAAGCTATTCATCTATTCATCTGCCTCCATCTATTTTGTATGACACAACCTGTCTATACAACGATGCGGTTGTGATGCCAATTCGATTTTTGCACTCTAGAAACTTTGGACATACAAATTTTCAAATTACTCCGAGCTGATCTAATTCGAAGTATTCCACTCTCATTCATCTACGTTGAACATCAGGTGGTCTAGATGCTGTGTAGCTCACGCTCAGCTATCATCCACCGGGCAATGGGTCCTTACAGTTTTCCAAGCTACAGGCAGCTGCGCAAGTGCCTCCCACTGCGCAAGTGCCTAATAATGCTGCAGCTCCTGGGGTTCTTGGGGAATATCTGGAGTTCATCAGCTGAATCAAGAAGATGATGATGATGATGATGATGATGATGATGATGATGATGATGACGATGACGATGATGATGATGATGATGACGATGACGATGACGATGACCATGACGATGATGATGATGATGATGATGATGATGATGATGATGATGATGATGATGATGACACAATTGATTTGGAATATTTGATAACTGATATAACAGCCGATAACTTCTGTTTTCTTCCGTCACGCAAAGAAAGCAGCTTGAGCTTTGTTTGTGCCCATTCGTACTAATGTCACTTCAAGGAGTTTGGACTGTTCGTGCTACAACTGAGCTTCGCTGGGAAAGGCCACACGATGGTAAACATAGTCCTGTATAGGATTCAAGAAAGTGCTCATGTGTTGTTATAGAACTGTTTTCACCTTCCCTTGAACCATCAAAGTTATCCTTGTATCCTCAATTTTACAGCACCCAACAACCCCATTTTCAGGCTCCCATTGGCAAATCCATGTTTGCCACCAACATCTCCTGCAGAAGCTGGGGCACGGAAGCTGAATAAAACCCCCAGCAGTGGGATGGTTTCAACCAGCATCCAAGAAGTTGCTGAATTAGGGCTAGATGAATTGAATTCATATTCAGTGATGAAGATGTGGAAATCAAACACTTGACTCTGCGGCAACATTGGGCATCGGAAGACATTCATAGGATGCCCTCTGCATGGTGGCATCAGTTTTGGCGAACCAATCTATGTCGAAGTAGGTGAGACGAAGAGTAAAATTTGATCCAGTGCCTGAAAAGACACGAGATTGTTCATCTTGACATAGCAGCGGGCAGAAAGCAACCTTTTTTCAAAAACATGAATTTACCCTGAATGTGACTCAAATCCTGCTCGATGATGCCCCCAGCGTTCCACACACTTTTGACAATTTCTTTGTATCAACATCCATCAACACGCAACGAAGCCCGCCCAAAAGAAGCAACATTTCATCAAAGAGGAATTGACCCCAAATTTTCATACTCCACTCCTGCATAGTCTGGCCAGCATGACCTCTTACTTGTGAAGCGATTGTAGGTGCTGCTGCCAGTTGCACCGGCTTTGTCAAGGCTCGCAAAGCAGCTTGTCGTCCCGCCGAAGGGAAGGCAACCAAACGCGATGCAAATCTGGGCGGTGAAAACTCGAAACTTGGGAAGTCTTCGTTTCACAACTCGTGTCGCCTTTCGATGTGTCGGTATTTCACAGATCTTTTTGGAAATTTTCTGATTCTCTGAAATGCTTTTTCATCTCAGGAAGGATTTGATTTGAAAATACGACAATTCCCAGTTGGAATGAACCACCTCTCACTTCTCATCCGGCCTCAGCATCATAGACTTAGGCAGCCGTTTCGATATGTCGAAACAGTAATTTGAGCCAAACGGCTCCAGCAGAATCTTCAAATTTCACATGGTCAATTGGTCAACAACCACTGGATTTGAGGGGCCGTGATTCCTTGATCTTTAGTCAAAGAAATTGAGTTTTGCATAGGTGCTTGGACTGTCAGAAATTGAAATCTTTGCCAGAATTTTGGTTCAGGAATGTTCCGATTTGCCTGGCATTGGACGTCTTTCTGCTCCAAATTCCTGCGCCGCGCGTCGGAGAAAAAACAAAAAAAGCAGGCTCCATCCCCTTAGGCAGGATACCGCGTTGCTGCCTTTACAACAGACTCTCTTTACGATACAGCTGTCTCATCTATGACCTTTCCTTTTGATGGGATCCATCCTGTGAATGGTCATCTTTGATCATGAATCAAAATACAGAGACCAACCTTTCTTTCCTACTTGCCACATTGACATGGAATGATATTATCCTCACAGCAATCTCTATGGATTCCCATTATGCAAGGTAATGCAACCCCTGCACATCAAAGATCTACCCCCTCAACCTCTGTCCTGGCCAGGACTCGCGCGAGCCGTCCAAGTAGTAACAAACGTGGAGCTTTGGTCCTGCAAAATGTAGGGTGGGACAGCCACAAGGAAGCAAGAAATATCCAAAACATCTTTTGTAGCATCCTCAGCGCAACTTCTCTTTAAAACTGGACCCAGGCCATCAATGAACATCTGTTTTTTATTGGATTGATGGTCAGTGTTGATGAACAAATTATGTGTTTCCTTGCTACGTATCAATTGCCTTTTTCGGTCGGGATGGTAACTTCCCTTGAATGACAGGCCATTTTGGAATGCTATGATGCAAAATCCAGGCAAATATAGCCATGTAGGTGGAAAATTGAAATCATAGAACAGATTTCAGTAACTGTTTAACTATCTTATGTATAGTGTAGACATATTTTGCAAATATTGTGCATACAGTTCCTTGAGGATGATATTCACTTTATTCACTTTTCGCAACAGTTTGTCAGGCGCCTGTTAGCAATGAAAGCTTCGCAAATTGCCTGTCCAAAACGATCAACCTGCAAACCAGCTGGGAAGATGTGAGTCTCTGGTGAGTCATGCGATTCGGTGCAACTTGATGCACCGGAAGATGTCTTAACATTCAAAAGCATAGATAGAAACGACAAACAAAAACTGATTGAGAAACCATTGTGGCACATGAATGATCATCCATGAATCACTAACTCATCAATCATAAAATGTCATGATTCACTTCTTGTGGGAAAAAACTTTGTGACTTTTCCATCGCCTCCTGTAACTGCACTGAATCTTTCCCATCTGTCTCCACTGGGCATTGCTCCTTGAATGAGGGCTGGATGATGTGAACCCGGAAACCCCACAAATTAGTATCTTCCAGCAACAAAATCCCAACAACAACACGATAATAAGCCCAGCAAAATGCCCAGAGATTGGAACTTTTTGGACTTCAAGAGTGTGGAAGATGTTTCCAAAATGCTCCTCAGCAGCAACTGCTCGAGCCATTCGTTGGGTCACTGCTTGTCCTGCCAGAGTCCTGACAGATGTGGGATGTGGTGAGAACCACTTCACTACCGCAATGCACGCTCGTATTTACAAAACAAGAGATTGATGCCATTACACATTATACATAGTATAGGCATACACACACATATATATCACATATCCAAGTATTGTATATGACGAGTCAAGTTGATGTTCAAAGACAACCAACAGAAACTCTGCTGGCCTTCGTCTTGGTGCTGGTTCTGAAGCATTTGAACCAGCCAAAACCCTGACGTACTTCTGGCTAATATCTGAAAGCAACACATGCTTGAATTGAAATCACCAAGTTTGTTGCCTTTAAGAATTACATAGGATTATTCATGTGTTTTGGTGCCCTCATGTTGTATCACCAAAAAGCATATCCGCAGAGTAAATGCAAGTGCATGAGAACTTCATCCAAGTGGAGCCAAAAATTGATCTTCAACACGCTTTCTCTCATTTTGTCCTTGTATCAAAGATCTCTTGCATAACGCGGACTTGTTGTTCCTGGCGGGTGGCATCAAGTTGCACTTGTTAGGATGATTTGTTCTGAAAAAAATCCAAAGTACGTATCATGATGTGTCATACCCGTATCTTTACATTTTTTTTGAAAGGATTTCCACCAATCAATTGTCACCAGCACTACAAGGCTGTGAAGTCATCAGCCAACTCGCCATGATCTGTGTTCCCTGATGCGACTAGGCAGGGTATCCTCAACAGAATTTGGTGGCAATCAACGTGAAAATCCGAGAAGCAAGTCATCCGCAAATGCGATCAGTACCGGTGAGAACTGGAGTGGTTCGAAGCTACAGTAATCCCAAGTTCATACAGCTGAATGACTCTTTTGACTATGGCCTAGTGCAGTCACTAGAAAAAGTTCTTCAAGCCGAACAATCACATCATTCAAAATACAGCAATCATGAAGTTCATATATGCAAAAACAAGTCAGGAGCTTTTTGTTTTGGCAACCTCAATCAAAGCATTGACGTTCACTTTTTCAAATCTGAGATTCATGTCGTGAGTCTTTGGGAAAAGGACCACATCCATCCGCATCTCCGTTCCCAAGCCTCCGAAAAGCTAAATTTGTCACCTCAAAGATGAAGCATGCGGCCGCAGAACCATAGGAAAAATGGATCACCACATTCTTTTGCAATGTACCAACCAAAGTCACAACCAACAGTTTGGAGCCGCCCTCAGTTTTGGAGCACCGATTTCACTCATGTTTCATTATCTTTCCATCGTTTCGTTTCATGACATTATTTCGAACAAACAGGAAAAAAACACCGTTTGGAAAAGCTTGCTGAGAAGCAGGCCATTTCAATCTTGATGTGTTAAAAACATGGATTCAATTTTGTTTTCATTTTTTTCGCCATCGTTTCTACTGAAAGAAAACCAAGGATCTGTCAATGGAGTCTCCCCTGAGGCTAGGCCAAATCTACTGACTCTGGACTCCCCTACTCTCCAGGGATCTCTGCAGCATCTTCTGCGAAACCTGCCCATGTCAAACTGATTCCATGCTTACCATCATCAGAATATGCTAGATTTTCGGCAGAATCTGAATCGATACCATTCGCAAATAGGCAGATAGTATGATATATTATAATATACCAAACTGGCAAACTACAGCGATCAGAGATGGACATTCAAGCATCTTGGGTCCATGCCACGGTTCCCTGCCATCAGAAGAGGCACTCGTCATATTCCCCTTCCATTGATGTTGCAGCAGCGAGCTCTTTCTTCACTCGACCCACTGGATCCCACAGAGAAAGCTTCTGGGAGCACAGAGTGTGGCACACGAGACGGTGTTTTCGATTTTAGATGAGCTAGTCCTTTAGTTAGTGTGCAACTTTGATCTTACAACCCCCCCCAACAACAAATACCCTAGACCCTAGGTATCATCTCTAACTTCCGATTTCTGGTAGATGAATCTGGACAGTGATAGCTATCACCATGCAAGGTGACCACACTCTACTGGCCATTCCAAGCTTTTTGTTGGTCAAGCGATCAACTGGAGGCCCTCAGATCGCTCAGTTCCAGAACGGATCCTCCGTGTCTTCATCATACAGGTCGTCTTCTTCAGGTTCATAGGCTGCGGATTTGGATGGACTGGGAATGACTGGGATCTGTTGGAATTTGCAGGATGACAGGAGTCAATGACCTCACCTTAAAAGCACATCTCATCTTAAAGGGCATTAACACACCCTTCCCATTACCATGTCTTGTTCGTGGACCTCCATCAAACCTGTTTTACGGCAAAACAGGTTAAGTCTCAAGGATGATCAACAAGATGGTTCATCCTTTCAAATCCATCAAAACCTTCAATATGAGTCATGAGTTTCTTTTTCTATAATTTCATATCTTCTATAGTTCTCCACATCATTCAACAGCACCAGAGTTGATCCCTGAGACGATCAACTTTATCAGCTCCCCCTAAGAAACAACCCATGGATTAAGGATCACATCTTGATTCGCTTGGGGCACCTTGATCTTCAGCTTCTTCTTGTTCATCACGAGGTGTCTGGGGAAGACGTAAACCGTAATAGCTGGAGGGGGTGAAAGAAGGCATGCCCCACACATTGCTGTGGAGAATGGTTGCCGGTCACCCTGGCCCTAGACACTGTCACAATGATTCGTTGCAAACAAAATGCCGTTGCTTGTTCTTGTTTTTCCCTGCCAAGTGCAATGCACCTTTGAAATCAGACCAGCAAAGAGTAGATCTTAAACAAGCATGAGGGAACGGTTTAACAAAACACACTCTGAGCTACTACGCAATCTGGAACTAGCCAGGATCATTAAAGACCGGTGTTGGACACCTCATTCAAACACACCATCACAACGTCAACATGACAGGCCAATGCCGAGTGAGCTCAAAAGAGCAACAATCACAATTCTTCACTGGATTATCTATGAATTACCATCCAAATCAATAAACTGTTCCATAACTCATCCTCTTCACTGTTTTCATTGGCCGAACCGAAAAAATCCCACTGAGGATTCCCCAGCAATGTCATTGGGATCAGTAAGCTCCTTTCACCAATGTCAGGGATCGAACCCCCTTTCCATGTAAACCGGGTATCTCAACACCCGACTGCAGTGACCTCCGTAACTGGAGGCCAGGATATAGTGTTCCAAAAATCAGTTGCAAGGCACCGCAGGTAAAATCAACTACAGTAATAATTCAAGCATGACATACGGCTGACGCAAGAAGTCCCTGCACCAGTTGACAGGTCCTAATTAGGTAGTTTATCCCATCATTTACAGGGAATTTTCATGAATTTTACATCTGAGGTGGTGCAGGATTTCTTCCATCAACAGTATCTCCAACCTTTTTTTTTTGGGGAAAAATTGCCACTCCAAGATGAACATGTTCCATTGGGCTCCTTGGTGATTCGTAAATTGCCAAAGCCTGCGCAGGATGGGACGGCCCTGGGGGAGGTTTTCCTTGTGGAATACTGGACCATATTCCTTAAAAAATTGAACTAATTCATTTTCAGAAGTTGATGCGAAAACACATAGTATAGGGCCTAAAAAAGGAAACAACATCTTATATATATTTTACAACTAAAACAAAAAAACATGTGGAAAATGAAGATGAAAACACCTCCTCTGCATCTGACAACTTGTGTCTTCAAATTGTCTGGCCTTCTTCACGGAGGACTTCATGAAGAGGAACCTTCTCGTAGTCTTCGTTGTCATCCCTATCAGCAGCGGACGCTCAATTGAAGAATTGTATATAATTATCAATGCTTTGTGAACAGACCATGCCACAAAACGCTCCCGCGTTTTACCCTTCTTTCCATTTCACTTGTCGAATTGAATAGTCCTTGAAACCAACTTGCTTCAGACATCGTTTGGTAGTTCTCATCTCATGACATTATGATGTGCATCCTGGTGGATCAAGCGCCTCCAAATGCTTTCAATGTCATAGTATGAGCGTTGCACTGGCGTCATCACCTTTCTTTGCTTCGGCATCCAAAAAGGTTGTGCATTCGGGTGGACACTTTGGGCAAATGGGTCAAGCTATACTAGAAATCTATACAAACAAAAAACAAACACCGCTACATGCTCTAGTCAAGATGTTCCCATTGCAAACATCTTTTCTCTCACGATCCACGTCCTCAGGACTTTCCATGCTGCCAGGAAGCATTGATGGTCATGCGTGGGTAGACTAAGCAGCTCCAACCATTCTGGGCCTTTCGCAATGGCGAGCTTGAGCAAGGATTGAATGTTGGCATTTTTGCACCTTCCTGCTGAATTCTTTCACGTTGCAGCTGACTGGAATCATGTCAATTCTACCTGTACCCTTTGACAAGAATCACAGTTCAAATGCTTACCAACTTTATGGAAGCTGCAAACTCCTGGCACCGATATAGCAATCAGAATATCCAATGGATATGAGCCCAAAAAGAATTCCGGATGAATGGATTGCACTGCAAATCCTTGGATATCCTTGAATCATTTCCGAATACTTCATGCTGGATCCCTGAATATTTATGGGTACGTGCCCGGACCTAACATGTCCACAACTCAAGGCTTCCAGTAAACAAGAGGCCACCAACAGACCCGCATTCAGGAACACCAGTTCCCCCCATAACAGTTTGCTTCAAGCGACCTCATCTCTGATTGTTTGCCCCGGCCACTTACTTTTCCTGCCAACAACTGGCATTGCAGGCAAATTAAGGTCTTGTCTGTGGGAAAACAGCTTGTGTCAAAGGCGAAGTATGAACACTTAAGAATTTAGGAACAGCTGTGCTGATTGGTGCAGGACATGTTAAGACATTTGATGGCCTTGTGCCCCTCGTGCTCGTAGTTGAGTGGATGCGATTACTTCTCGTGTGCAACATCAACTTTCATCTCAACTCACAGACTCACAGAACTCTTTCCCAACAACCACCATCATCCGGGGTCCAAAAAAAACCCACGGTTTTAGTCGTTTTTTTTTCATTTTTTTTTCGGAACCGCCTGCGTTTCATCCTCAAATTGTGTCTCAAACGGGATTCAATCTCCAACGCGATGGCCTGACGGCGTTGGCCGATATCCCATCCTTTGGCCTTTGGCCGTTTCAACCTCCCCAACCCCCCAACCTGCAGCTGTGGACGGGAAAGCGCCGTGATCATCACAATCATCTCGAAACCTGTCAACAGGTCCATGTTTAGCACAAAAAATGAAGTTGTGTGTGTTTTTTTTTGGAGTGAAGTCATGTTAACGAAAACTTTGGATGCTTGTTGGCTTGCACACACACCACATACACATGTACGATGTATTGATATATGTTAATCTTTTTCTTACTTTTCTATACACCCTGTACATGTAATATCTGGCCATGTACGTACGTACAATCTCCACCATGAATCACAGTCATAGAGATTCGTACCAACATCTCATTTTTAGAGATTTCTCGCTGATTTTTTTTGAAATCATTGATACTTATGGATACTTCTGGATCTATGCACACCAAAAGATTCATAGATATAATCTTCTTACCATTCTCTGAGGTTTGATACTCCCTTTACCACCGGAGCAGGGCACTGTTGATGGAGCAAATCCGAAAAAAAACACTTGGGATGGTCAAAGCATCATAATTCATGGGGATTTCTAACCCTTAGTTGGGATACATCATCAAAACCCGGTATGTTCTCGGGATTTTTGCCAATTTGGGGTTTCATGATATAGCAAAGAAACCTTTTGAAACTGTTGATATCTTACATTGGTTCAATCACCTTTTTTGGGACCATCTTTTCCATCTCTCCCTTTTCACCGCAAAAGCACGGACCTTCTCGAATCCAAAACGCACTAATGTCCATTCCACGCTTGTTGTCCGCCGCCTGTATGGAGCTGGAATGCGACAGTTGCGAAATTCAGGGTCATTATATTACCAACCCAAACAATGCACTATTTAAGGGAAATCCCTCAAAGTTACCATACAGTTGCAGTCTTTGATTCCCACCAAATGGATGATTTATATAAGGATCCTTGAAATTTTACAAAGAAAAATCTGGGATGAGACTCGGATTTTTAGGGTGGATGGATGTGGATGGAATATCGAAATCCCCATCTAGTACTCCCAGAAGGGTCCTCCGACCCTCAATACTGAGGTAGCCAAACCCTTTTGTGAATTGCTTTTCAATATTGTCATGGTAGCCAACCTCTAAAACCAGAATCTAGCTTGATACTGTTAAAACTTAAAACCCTCAAGTGACCTCAAACATCATTATGGTGGGTTTTCGAGAACAAGTTGCCTGATGGGGGTTGGCTACCTCAGCATATCAACCATTGATATTCTTTTGTCCGTACCATCATCACAAACCCAGCATCATCAATCCTTGACTAGGGATACTAAGGCCCAAAGTTCTAAAATTCTAAGCACTACCCCCACATACAGGTTTTTGTCCATGGGGGCTCCCAGTCTCCAGGTCCAGTTCGTTTCGCCTGAACCACTTGAATCAGGGCTTCTAGGACCTGAGGGTTGGCCACCATTTTCCCATGGATTTTTTTTGGGAATGCTGAAATTCCACAAGAAATCAACTGATACGTAACGCATATGTTCCCCAGTCTTAGACATCTGCAAAAAAACCACGCAAAGCTATGGAGAGCCATTTTCAGATGGTTTAGATAGCTTGGACTAGAACAAGGGGATGACTCACAGTACAAGGCCACTTCAAATGAGACACACTGGAGTAGCAGTGTGAAGGCACCAGGATGCTTCAGGAATGATCCGAATTTCTTTCTGAATCAATGCAAATCATCTTCCTCCCAAGCATGAATTCTTGTAATGCTTAAAGAGCAGACCAAAACTGGCATAGAAACAAGATGGCATCGCATCTCTTTTCATTCCTTCGGCTCAGGTTTGGGTGTCTGAATCCATCAGCTGGGTATCACCAACTGGATCTTTCTCTTCCAATTCGATCAGTGGCGAGGGAGATTCAGGAAGAACCTCAGCACGCAGCCAGACATCGTGGGTTGATGACGAAGACATATCAATCTGGATTTGGGAGGCAAACAGGAATTACATCTGTCAACATGAGACAATCAAGGCAACTATATCTGGGTAAACAATCATGATTCACCAACGTGAATAAGAGCATTTTGGAGGGATTCCCTTTCCAACTACCTTTTCCAGTGATGTCAGTATCTCTCTACATAGGTTGTATGTGGTAGATATACGTACATATATATATATATACACACACACACATATAGTGTAATTGTAGAATTGTACTACTAATATAGTACATAGGCTAAAATCAAGACAATTGTAAGGCATAATCATTCTTCACGGGTTGCTTCGGTCAAAACGTTCGCTTTTTCCCAAATATGTGCAGCGACTCCCAGGTCGAAAAGCCACGAATTCAAGAGGGTAATCTGAGGCATCCCAACACCATAAGGCCCATCCACTCGCGCGGATAAACCTATGAAGGTGCCACTCATCATCACTTACGACATTTTGTATGTTATGTTTGGTACAAAGGAATACCTTCAGGTGATCCAGAAATGGAAATTAGTTTCCAAGTCTTCACTCACCAGGGGTATAGTTGTATCCTCAAAGACCTCCCAACTGCCCTTTTTTTAAAACAGGATTTTTGATATGATTTTTGATACGTGCCTGTTTTCTGCAACTGCCTGATCACCTGCAAACGCAACGCGCTTTGGGACTCCATCGACTATAAATCATTTCAGAACAGTCACAAGCCAAATTTCTGACTCTGTCCCGCAGCAGTGTAAAATCACCGTGCGTTGCATGCCCTTTGACTGCAAAATCATCTTTATATAGAGGAAGTATGATTTTGCTACAGTAGTTTTTTTTGGCGGCCTGGTGTGTGCCGATGAAACATCGCATGGACCTGGGCCGTGCTGCAATTCATCGAGTCACTCCACCCATCTGGACGGACAAAAATGGAATCCAGGATCCGTGAGTTTACACCCAGGAAGACTAACATGGACCCTGAGAATACACCCCTGGGAAAGGAAAAACATCTTCCCAAACCATCATTTTCAGGTTCTATGTTAATCTTCGGGGGTGTATCAATGAAAGTCTTGCAATCAAATCTGTATCCCTTCATAGATTCTGATGGAGAATCTATCTTGACTCTGGATTCCGAATGCCCAAAAGGCCCCCTGCTTCTCTTTGGAAGTAAATATGGCAGGTATAGCAACTACACCATGGAAATCAAGTCATTTCGAACCGCTTTGACGAAGCACTCGCTTCATAACATGGAAGGGTTTAGAAAGCCACTCATTACTCCATTTCATAGCTTTCAGGCTTCAACATGCCAACCGAACAACACCTAAATAACATTGCCGAGCATTTCCTTCACTTTAAACTTTTAGACAGTCATCCTTCGCCAAACTCAAGTGAAGTATCCATGGATCCAGAAAAACATCGATTAGCTCTCCCACGAAACCCTTCCCATCCCAAAAACTCGGCCAAGGTACGACATGGTGAAGAGACATAGCAAGGCAAGGGCCTTGACTGGGAAGGCTGCAAAGGCGGGAAAATCCCCGCCACAAAAATTGGGATTTCCACCAACAGCTGGATAATCAAAATTGTCAAACCTCGACTTTTGTCGCCAAAATCCATTGATCATTTGGAATTCATATCATTTTCAAGTGCGCAAACTGCTGTTTTTACTCATCAAGTGCTGTACAAATTTCATCACTTCAACACTATTGGAATGTATTTGCTGGATCGCCTTGTAGCCTTGGGGGTGGCCTGATAGACTTGGATGAAATGGTCCATATTTGCTATATAGCTACTCTTGATGGTTCAGAAATCCCATTCCCAACCACCGGTTGGATGTATAAAACCTTGTAAATAACTGGAGAAACTACCTTTCCCTCAACTGGTGCTGGATTTCTGAACCATCAACCGTATTATATATAGCTGCACATACATTACAATGATGCACCACCTAAGCGCCTTCAAAAGCAGCAGATTCTTGGTTCCAACTCTTCGATGATGTGTTTTGAAAGCACCAAGCAACTACCTTCCTATTTGAATTTATCCATCTTACCCATCTTTTTCTTGCTCACAAAACGCTATAATCATCTGCCCAGTTACAAACAATTTTATCGTGTCAACCGATCTTAAACAGTTTACCCATATCTCCAATGACTTGAGTGACACGAGAGCAAGAGGGACCTGAAATCCCGAAATCAGAACTGGTTCATAATGACACACGACATCCATCTGCTTTCTGAGATGCCCCGACTGACCGCCAGTATCTAGATTTCATTGCGTCATACCTCAAAGAGAGTATCATCAAATCAGCAAAAATACCAATTTCTTTGGCTATACAGAAAAAAACACATACAGTATACTGTACATTTTGAAATCTCCTTGTCGTTTTTTTTTGGGATTCCACCCCCAGCAATTTTGATTTCTCTTACTTGTTACAATGGTTTACCAAGTGTGTTGACAGCCCTAAGGTCATAACATCTGCAGCTGCGCCATTGCTAGGCACCAACTCAATGGGATTTTGTTTTGATTCGTTGAGGCCTTAAGAAGTATGGACATCTCTTTTTTTTCTTGTGCAATGTACGGTGTTGTGATAAACATTGAGCAATCAAAAGGCTGTTCTGCTAAGATTTTCCACTTTTTTTGGATCCTTGGATTTTTTTTCGGAATTTCTGAACCAAAAGAAGCGCGAAAGGACTGTATCAAGGATGCGCTCACTTTTTTCGGTACTACACCCGGGTCTTCAAATGAGCCGCGAAAAAAACCCTCCTACTTTCCAGAATACTGGCTAGTTGATAGGTATCCTTATAATGGAAAATTATAATCCCCATATAACTGGGTAGTATGATCTCCTATATACCCTAAACAACCACGTTTTTTTCATTGCCCAAATGAGATTCTTAACATTTCTTCAGGCTTCAATGATGATGTTTTCTTTGTAAAGTAGGCACACACACACACACACCGTACAAATAAACTTATTCTTCTCTTCTGTTGCATCAATTCTCTATTTTCTTGTTGAGGTCATCATTCATTGACAGGTTTGAATGATGTCTACTCTACACCCCTCGTATCATATCTGGTACTGTACATCAACAAGCACATGATGTTCTTACCTTAAATCAAAATTCACTCTGGCCCCATCACTCCCAGGATTACCCCGCACCACCTGGTGACTATGGACAAGACGGAGAAATTTGGCCAGTTGCGACCTCTTGCAGCATGATTGAAGGGACTTCAACCACACTTGAAAAAATTGCTGTATACATCTGCCTCCTTCTTCATCGATTGAATTCTGATGATTCATTCTACCATCCCAAAGTGGAAAACACCCCTGTCCAGCAATGACCTTAAAACCAAGTTTTGCTAAACCCTCCATTTTGGTTCATTCTTCCCCAATTTTTTCTTCAACCTCGGCCGACGAAAAACACTGCCTGGTGGGAGCATGTGTACTATGAACAAAGGTCTCCAAGATGGACAAGATGGTCTCCTGACGCATTTCTGAGGCTGAAATCTTGATGAACTTTTGACCAACCTTGGGGGGCGAAGAATTCGGGACCATACTTTTTTGGTTGGTCGGATGCAAGATTCCATTCGACGGCGATGTTCCGCCTTCGAGGAGGTCTATCACTTGATCTTGTGAACAAACTAACAAAACAAGTCTCTAAGCCAAAGGATGTTTGAATATGTTTAAAATCCCCTTGGAATAACCATTTTGGTTAGCATACCCCCAATCTATAGTGTAAAACATCCAAGGAGGATTGTTTAAACATCTTCGTTCGCTGTCACGCTCTCTGCTTCATCCATTGGCCATCCCTGATCCCTTTTTTTCGTTTGTTTTTTCTCGTCAACTTTGAGACGAAAAAACGTACCGTGATTCGTAGGATTGCGTGATTGGGGGCGGGGCACCGTTTGATGCTGGATAGTCGAAGGTTCAAAGCAACCAAAACAGAATTTTGAACAGTCTGAATCCACTGACTTGGATTCCCTGGAAAGCCAGACTCCAAGCATCAATAATGTCAGATATTTCCTTCTCAAAGTCTCAAAAACATCTTTTGAACCCTCAACATGCTAGGGTATGGCCTCATTTTCAGCCATGCTTTTGGATTTTCATCTCCATGGGTCTGATGGGCTGAACGAAACTTTCAGAGTTGATTGGATATCTGTTTGTAGATTTGATACCTTCTCATTGTAGTGGACGTATTTAATGCATGCAATTACAATGTGCATATATAAGAGACACTTTCATTCTGATGAATATATGTATATATATATACAAATATACATGTATAATCATAAATATAATCATACAAATACAAAGATACATATACATATATACGTATATATAAAGTATGTCGTCATGTACTGTTTGTAGACGAAGCTCAGTAAGCCCAGAATGATACCTGGAATGGCGTTTCATTGAGCATGTGCAAAAAACCCATCAGTCTCAAAAATAGCTACATGTTAATGCTCTCACGCGGCACCGCGTCACAGAGTCTGTGCTTGTTGCCGTTGAGCACTGGCGTCATGGTTCTTCCAAGACCGCTGGCTGTGAGATGCGATGATTTTTGCAGAGCTCCAAATCTGCCTTACCTGGGTCTGGGTCGGTTGGACGGTTGGATAGACTTAAGATAGATAGACATTCATACACAAGAAGTCTCAATCAGTTGTAGAACGTCCTGTCGATGAACATAACCGTACCAATGACCAACAAGAAGGCTGGATGCGAGCCGACCGTGCCATCTTGGTATGACTTGAGGTTCGACCAAACTTCCAGGTCAACTTAAGAGTTGAAAAGGGCTTCACAATTGCATCTGATTACAGCCATCATTGTAATTGAGAAAAACAAACCAAATAGATCCAGAAAACAACCTCCATTTTTTCTTTCACTATGTTTAAAAAAGCAAGTGAACGAGCTGAAACTGCTCTAAAAAAAAACGCGAGCAATGCTCGAATCCTGGAAAAATTGGGCCAGGAGCGGGCCAATCTGCATTGACAACTTGGTTTGAACTCCCAACATATTTCGGCCGAAAATGCAGCCAAGATTGCGGATACCATCAGCTTTCAGTACCTCACCATGTCACCATGTCACCATGTCACCATCATTTTCTCCCATTTAAACCAACTACATCTTCGCAGGACGTCTTATGAATCCCACGGCCACTTTACCGCATCTGTTCAAAGGTAAAATAAAGGACAACATAAACACCATTGTCCATCATGTCCCAATCCAATGCTTCTAGTAAATTCCTTCGAATTTAACCAACACTGCCGTGACACCATGCTATCAAACTCTTCCGGATCATCCTCAAAGCCAAACCGCAAGAACTCCTGGGCATTGAAGCAAGTTTCCAATCAAAAAAACAGCTTCAAAATTGCAAATCCAATGATTCTCAGCATAGTTCCACACATAAATTTTGACCGTTTCCAACCACCCAAACAAATGGTAACCGTTCATCCACAGCTCCTGGGCACCATCACTATCCAAGGCATTTGATACCTCTTCGGCAAGCCTTGAAAAGGTGGACAAAAATCATGATGATCATCACCCCCCCTTTTTGATAATCCCCAACAGTAGATACTCACCACCAGAGTGAGTTTGTAGAGTATTTGCCAAGGAATCACAGTTTTCGGCGATTTTTGGTACCAGGAAAAAATTTCCCCAAAAACATCGAAAAAAAGCATCATCGAGTTTTTTTTTGAGTTTGACCTTTTTCCACTGAGCTCACCAACTGGGCCAAAGATTCCATGGCTTTTCCATTGAAACGACTTAAAATACCTGAGGGTCAAACAACCGTCAAACAACGGCCCAAAACGGGCCGCAAAAAAAACGAGGGGAAACCCAGGGCTTTCTAACAAAAACAACGCCAAACCAAAAAAAGGGTTGCTGAAACGTGGTAGGATTCAATGACCCAACTTGACCTCGAAAAAAAGGTTCAAGAAATTATCTCTTTTCACTTGGTAGATATCTGAAAACCTCATCAAGTCCCACACAGCCTCAATTTAGGCATGAAACTTACATTACATCTTTTGACACATACGGATTTGATGGGATTCCATGGCCTCCATCAACCCTTCGAGTCCCAATAGCTCTGCGATGCCGAGAGGCGTGTGGAGCAGAAATTGTAACCCAAGTTCACTGGATGTTTCCTGCGGGAGAAACTCCCCGCGGGAATCGTGTCACATGTCTGGCGTTTGCAACCCTTACCAGGTACCAGAAAATGATGGTAGAACCAATGATGACATGGATGTTTCCAAAAGTAGTGGTACCCCCAAATCATCCATTTTAGTAATGTTTTCCATTATAAACCATCCATTTTGAGGTACCCCTATTTTTGGAGACACCCATATGAGAAACACATATTCAATCAAATTCGTACTTTGATGGCTTAAGGGATTTTCTCCAACTCACTCAATTGAATCGATTATGATACCATTCATCCTCTTGGATATGCCATCTTCAAAATTTGCGGAGGGATGGGGGGGACTTGAAGCTTGAGGGGGTCCAGTTTTAAAAAACACCAGCCAAAACCCCAACATACACCGCAAGCACCAAGGGATTTTGTATCGAAATCCAGCCAAGATGCAAGGTTCTAAGAAGTATGATCACTTCTTGCTCGGGCCTTGGTCGTCCCCAACGACTTGCAACCGAGCGGAACGGAACAGGAGAGCAGCGCCCAAAAGCCAACACTCTTCTCACATTCACTGATGCTTCTAAGTCTGGATTCATATGCATTTTCTGGAACACTAATAATTGTATCTAAAGCTAAAACGCGTAAGAAATGCCAACTATGCTTAAACAGTATGGTAAAATGCCAACTATGGCCGTAGGTTTTATAATAAAATGCATGTATAAACATCAAACATCCAAACATCCAAGGCAACCTGCCTGTCTTTCCACTTCTTCACCGCTGCAAAGTATGTCGTTGTGGTGACGTTCAAGCGCCGATCTTCCTTGGCAAAAGCTCAGGGATATGTCAATATCTGATGAAGCAACTACCAGCCATAAGAGTTATTGTAGAGTTGTTATGAGTGATTCATAATGCATATGATTTTGGAGTTAGTACCCAGCTCTGACTTATCTATTTCCTTTCTGAATACAACTTCAGCTGCAGTGTCAATTGGAGATTCAATTCAACGGGAAAATAAGCAGTGGACACATAAATTTTGGTAGTGTCCATGGTTCATATGGATGGCAATTGTCCAGGATTTGTGGCACCAATGATGAATCTCTTATTAATAGCTAGTGGCACCTAAATTCGACACCCAAGCACCCTTGACTCTTTGAAGGAAGGGTACGTACACAGTTCCCACCATCTGCTGTCAAAATATCCACAGTGGAATCTTTACCAGATGTCTTATGTCTTTGTGGCAAAATAAGTAAATGTTCAAAGATTCCTGGGGGATAAAAGACAAAAAACATCAAATCTTCTTCAAGTTTGCTTGAAGCTAAGGTCATATCACCCAAACCTTGTCCCATCTCCAAGGTGCTCGCCGTAGCTCGCAGAACTCATTGAAAAGTGGCAGGGACATCACTGAGAAGACCAGGCCACCCACCAACAAATACCTCTGGGTTTTACCGAGATGAAAAGGTATTCTCTTGGATGTCAATCCAAGTCATTGATTGGATTTAGCCCACAAGAAAGGTTTAGGTTTGGATTCAACGATCCTTAAACTTGTAATAATCCTGGTGGTGACTGGCATCCTGGGTGGGGTGTAGATCCAAGTCATCCATTGCAATAAGATCACCATTTTCTTGAAAGTTTGCTACTTCTCAGTGACTCGTTGTGCGCGGTAGATTGCAGTTGAAGTATTTGGGAGTTCTCAGGTTTAATCGCAAGGATTTGGGCGAGTCATCTTGGTTGACATCTGTGAAACAGTACAAAATACAAATCATACGTACGCAGTGTTGTGAAGTGCATCGTATCAACAACACGTTGACTTTTCCTGAAAATTGAAATGAAGATATTGATCATGGTGCAGTTCCAAGTTCCAAGAGGATTATCTGATTATCCATACAAAAATCAACCACTCCTTATTCAACTTGTGAGGTCGTTGTTCACATGTTGCAACGTTTCATTGCCAGGTATGAATTGCATTAAATTGCAAGAATCTACCCCTTACTTTGATGCTTCTACACATCCCCTTGCGTCATTGCACCCTTGTGCCCCAATGTTTTGCCTTTTGCCTTTTTGAAGGAAATCAAGGGGCCCAGGTACTTACATTCAGCATTCAATTGTGAAAAGCGAATCCTGTATCAGCTCTCACTACACATGGCCTCTACGAAAACTCTCAAACACTTCTGTCTCGCGATGTGCCCCACCTGGGTGAGCTGTCGTAACGGTCGAAGCGCCGTGCCAATGGTGGAATGGGCCCAAAGATGATCTGCCCGGCAGCGGGAAGAGGGGCGTTCCACTTCGGACCAGCAAAAAACGATCTGACAGAACTGGTTGCTTAGAAGACTTTGTGAACAAAAAAAACTACTTTCCCCATCACTTTCCTTTTTGGTGCCTGGCATCGTTTTTCATTCGAATAAGCTGTCTTGCAGGGTGTGTGCTATCTTGCATTGCCTACTTTAGCAAGGCAGTTGGAAATATTTCATCACAAAAGTGTCCAAAAGTCACATACCACTACCACATCTGTGATCCGTTGACATCTGTGATCCAAAGAATAGACCACGGCTCAAAACAACCCTTCACCAAGAACATTTCCATTAAAATTCATAAATATGTAAAGATGCCAGGAATAAGTTCTACTACATATCAAGCAGGCATTCATCCACATGTGCTGCAGCGTAAGTACTGATGGTGTCTGTACCAACACTTGGTTGGGAGCCCATTAGACACTGCAGGTTTCAGGCTTCTCGCCCCCCAACGACACATCCAGAATTCCTCATAGGGAAAATGGTGGGGGCCCCTTGGGATGGTACCCTTAATAATCAACCAAAAATACACCTTATATAGTGGGCCAGTGAGTATTCATTGGGTATGAATTTTCCCTATGAATTCCCACACCTTGTGCTCAATATCTTCACCATTTCTCAACACTTTGATCTGAGTGAGCTCACCCTTCCTGAGCGGGCGTCAGTTCTCAGGGACCCGGGACTTGGACTCAAAGAGTCGATGCCTTTGTGGTACTACCGAAAGATAGATTCGACATTAAACATCATGTAATGTGTAGAGACACACAACTGTTTGTTGAGAATAGATGGGCCAGGGATACAGTTGGTCCATATATAATATGTCATGTAATACATGTGGATAAAGGGACTTGATACCTATCATATAGTGCATGACATCCACCATGTTGTATACCAAGAAAACTGAGACATAGTCAGTTGGCCTGTGGCACTTCGGTATCTCAAAACATTCAGCCTGGAGGCGGCTTCTGACTGATGAGTACCTCGGCTGATAGGGTATGAGAGGGTGGAGGGCCTTCCGAACTGAAAATGAATCCAAGGATTCCACCCAAAATGGATACCTGGACGACGAAATATCACCAAATGTGTGGTCCCTTCAGCCTAAACATGTTGGAACAATGCAAATGTCACAAATCCAAAAAATTGCCTCAGACACAGCCGCAGAGAAGAGCCAAAATTCATGGGCCCCTCCGAACTCAATTTCATCAAACGCCAACCTTTCCGGTCCAAAAAACATGTTAAGCGATCTCAAAACCAACAGCCTAAACATTCATTATATCCACCTTTGGCACCCATCCTTTTCATAGATGGTTAGATTCACAGTTGATCTGAAACATCCTATAGCAGCAACTGTCTTTAGATGATTTAAAGCTCCATCCCATCCTCACAAGCTTTTTTCAAGATCCCAGTTGCGCCATAGTCGAGATCCACTTTCTGTTCCCCCAGCTGCACTGGGACCTAAATGGATACCACTTTTTTAGGGTCAAAGAAAGGTTCTGATTTTGTTGCATGTTTGTTCAGGTGATCTTTCTGATTCCTGTATTCAGTATACCTAGTATACGAGTGTCACATGTGGCCAATTGAGAGCAAATAACTGCCTAGACACTTGTTGCTTAGAACCAAAATCCTTCCGTCATTTGTTGTGGAAATCACGAGATCAAGAGCCGATGCACATCAGTGAGGAAGGGAAGGGATACAGAGTCCCTTTTTAAAATCCCAAATGATGCTGGTCAAAATCTCCAACAACGACCGTGTGTTGGTCCGAACTCCACTGATGTCGCAATGCTTCCGCAGAAAAAAGTTGGGGTTTGCCGGGGGTGCATCATGTCCTGAAGCATTTGTCCCAGCTTCTCCCCGATATGTTTTTTCAACCCAAGCTCCAACGTATTGCGTCTTTCCACCACGTCACAGTGTGCTCATTGCTCACTGCCAAACCATCAACCTCAACCTCAACGGCAGCGAGGAACGGCCAAGGGTACATACAAAATAGTTGGATGTAAGTAGCACTCATCCCTTTCAGGGAATATGCAAGCCTGTCTGTACACCCTGGAGGTCTTTCTCATAAATGTATCTTTTCGGTTCTATGTATCTTTGACCAAATACTGTTGTTATTCTCATAGAGGTGCGAAGGTACCGGGCCAGAAGAGTACCCTATGATACCACAAAACCTTTTCAATTGAAGCATTAGTATGTGAACTTGCTTTGCAGGACTTCAAAAGGAACGGCATTCGCCCTGCCAAAGTCTTCCCTCATGCCTGGCAAAAAATAAAAAAATGGATCTTCCAACCAAATGGAGCCAGACGGCACCAGCAGTTTTACTGCTAGTTTTTTGGTTTGGGGAGTTCTGAGAAACAATTTCCAGCAAAACAACCACCCAACCATCCATCCTGTCATCCTGCCTCCATTTTATGCCACCAAAAAGGTTCCAACAACAATCTCTGGTTGACTGATGCATGCCCCAGTTAAGAATCCCATCAAACATGATATCTTAGTAAACACTTGGGCAAATGCACTCAGGTGTCGGGTGACTAAGATATCTCCAGGTTTGATCTTCCCTTCTGCTGGACCCAAGGGCGCAACAGAGACCACTCTCACACCTGGAAGGTGAGGGATCAAGCAATGAGTTTGCATGCACATCACTAGATCAGAACCTATCATCTTACAAGAAAGGAGTACCCTCCCTGAAACTAACATAGCACTTGAAAATGGTGGTTTCCAATAGGAATCTCCTTTTCCAGAGGTCTATTTTCAGGTGCTACGTTAGTTTCAGGGAGGGTATTTGCGATGGGTATTCTATACGCTACTTTGTTCTAAAACTCTGACTCTTGATAGTTGGGTGAAGCCTTTTGTGAATGTCTGGATTTTTCTGTACACTTGAAACACTTGAGGATCTGGGCAACCAAACAAAAAATGTATGAAGAATGGTATCTCAATCAACAAATCAAACCACGACCCCCACTCTTTTCATACTGCTTTTCTCTTGCGCCATCCAATTGAAAAACATCAAATCTTCAAATGGTAACCAATCTCTAAGCTTCTTCACGACCGAGCCAACCTCACCTGTCCGTTGTCCCATATGCAAATACTCACGCATAGCATCCTAAGGCACTTCAAATGCTTTGGACAAGAATTTGACATTCCACCCTTGTCTTTTTACACTCTGAGTACTGTAAAGGTAATCCTGTTGAATCAGCGTCAAGATTCCAATAATACAAATCAACTTCCTTTCAGACTGGTTTTCACCAAGGTGAAATGGTCTCCTTTCCCAAGTTACAAAGTTAGCGAGCGCTGACTGCTTAAAAAAAAGTACATGGAACTTTGGATGGAGAAAACAAATCCAAGGATGTTGGATGAAATGGCGACATACAAATCGAAGGATACTATGGGATTCGTGACTTGATTGATGGTGCCATCACAAACTCACGGATTCGTCTCAAGCATCCTCGTGAAAAATCCACTAGACACCGGATACCTTTTTGTGTGTAAACCAAGTGCACGGATACATGTGGAATAGATGTTCTGTATTGAAACAATAATTTTCATTGGATTGAATATCAATCCCCGAGCCAAGCTTCGTTTTCCAGGGGCATTGTTTCCAGACCAGTCTCACAAATACCACTCCAAGCACCGTTGCTAAGGTACTCGTTCAAGAAAACCATTGCAATCTGCGCAGAACATGGGTTTACTAAGAGCTCCAACGATCAATTTTAGTACCCTCTCTGCACCTAACATATCCACTGAAAATGGAGAAGACTATCCTTTCCTTTTGGAGCCTGGCCTATTTTCAGGTGCTGTTTGCTGTTAGTTTCAGGGTTCCGGTCAAACCAAAAGATCGAACAACCACCAACTTCGACAGGAGAACTGCCTTGCCTTGGTGGGAATGATGTATCCTTAGCAGGAATCCGTTGGCGTGCCACACATACACACACATCTCAAACGTGCAAACAACTTCAAGTCTAATACTATGAAATGTTTTGGCGGAAAGCCTGCTGAATTTCCCATAGTTCCCAACAAAAACTCCTTGAACTTCCAAAATTCAGGGTAATTTACCACTCTGAGATGACGCAATCTTAAACGGAAATCCCTTACTCAACCACCATCTGTTGAACATGCCATCCTGCCGGCTGGAACAACCTGGACACGTTTTGGTGCAGTCAAGGTGTCCTACGTTCTGTGCCTTTGGCAAACCAGAAGAAGCTACACCGATCCTTGGAACAACAGCTCTTGACCAAGTCTTTATGGACACTTCATCTCGATCGTTTCATGCCTTTATTAACTTTACGACCTCTTTTTTTTTGCAACAAACGATGGCAAATTGCTACTTCAAAAGATTCACTTGTTTTTTTTTGTCAATCACTTTTTGCAAATCAATCTTTCGCAACACCAGAATCCAATACAAAACAGTTTGTACCAGTCAGGTGGCAGGACATTCTGAATGCACTGGAGAAGGGTTTGATCTGTCACGAAACCAAAAATAATGGCTTCATATGGATAATTTGTCAATCCTCGCAGGCCCTATACTTTTCCAAGCGTTTCACCCAAGCTTCACGTTGTTGGTGATATCAAAGGTAGGACCACCCGAATTCCCAGGATTAATTGCGGCATCGATCTGGATGATTGGTAAACGTCCCGGACTATTCCTGAGGGCAAAAACATGCAGCCCTGCAAGCTGAAATGTGTGGCAAGATACCTTATCTCGAGAGAAGCACTCATTCGAAAAAAAAAAACATACATACAATATATATAAATGTCAGCAATCCAAAGTAATCTCACTTTGAGAACGAGAGTTCTTCGCAGATCTTTTGAAGACCGCACTTTTTGGGATTCATCAATGATTCTGGTGACCTATGAGACGAACCTTTTTTAGCGAGCTTCAGCGTGTCATGTGCAACCCCTTTCGATCGGGAATGCACATAGATCTGCGCATCCACCCGAGAAACTACACCTTTCAGCATGGCGCATGGCAATCATCACAACTTTTTTTTTTTCACAAAGTGCTGGTCAAAGCAGTTTCCCTCGATTTTTCTTATCCTTTGTTTGGTTATCACAGTCACATTTTTGTTCCAATCTTGATCCCTCCACAGCTTCACCCTGGTAAACCGTGAGAAACGCCTTTGCTGACGCAAATGGTGCTGCCACCCGTTGGAAAACCCACCTCAATAGGGTGAAATGGCAAATTCAATCTCAGGAATAGGTTCCTGTGATAATTTCAATGTAGAATATGTATGCATGTAATGTATACATGCATGCATGGTGTATGATGGTGTATGTGTATGTGGATATGTGTGTATGTGTATGTGTATATGTATGTGTACATATGCGTGTATATTTATATATAATTATATATAGATGTGCGTATATTTTATGTACATATAAATGAGAATTTACATGTATCATATGTAAATATAATCATGTGTGTATATATAAATATAAGAATCATCTTAGATCTTGGTGGCTCTTTCGGCATATGAATCATACACAGTGTTGCTATCATGCGCACAATTTCCTCTCTGAATCTCCCAAATCACCACCCAATGCACCGTCCTCATGACCTAAGAGAACTCCAATCCCAGTGTCCACCAGAGGCAACATGATCACCAACATCCATTGTTTTGCTATCAAAGAACTCACCCATACTTCTTACCTTTAGACATAATCCATGAAATCCATTCATTATATATATATATAAATGTATGATTATATAATATATAAGATGAACCATACCCCACCATTCATACCATACTTACCTTCATTTGCTGCTTCACTCCCCCTGGGCTGCATCCCCGGTTTCGCCATGCGACCGCGCGGACTTCGCTATAGAGTTCAGCAAAGGCAGCATCACTGAAGGTCACTGGGAGAAGTGGATTTGGATGACACCAAAATCCTGAGCTAGAACGGATCCATGCTGGATTTTGTATTGGACTTTCTGGGTCTTCGGTTCCTGGGTAAACACGTTACGGAAGTTATATCCATGATTCAGCGAAAAAAACGGAAATGATGACAAGGATTCGATTTAAATCGCAAACCACATACGTGGGATGAAAAAAGGGTACGCTTTCGGGGCGCTTTCCGAGTGTGCGTAGAAACGCGTTTTTTCGACACAGCAACAGTTCGAAGACTGCTTTGTTGCAAGCACCCCATTGCCCATCAACTTAAGTAGCATTTGACGTTTGATTGAAATCATCAAGAAACAAACTCTGACAAAAACAGTCCCTTGGTTATCAATATTAGCCCGTCATCCGAATCTTCCCATTGGATTGTGGTAGTAGCACCGGCTATGTACGCCAAGAGTCGTTCATCATCCACTCTGACCAATGCAAGATCGACATCATGACCAATACCTCCGTCTACGAAGTTGAATCTCCAAGGATGGATTTTACATTCCCATACTGTACTGTTGATGGTTCAGAAATCCGGCTAACCAGTTGAGGTAGGTATTTTATCCCGTTATTTACAAGGGTTTTAGCACCATCCCTTGTGGTTGTTTGGGATTTCTGAACCATCAACAGCATGACTCTCCAATTTGAAGCCTCCAATCATTGGATGCATCGTTGTTGAACCATCCAAGAGCATTTGCATTGCCAAGATGCACACCACCCGTGCGCGGAACTTCTTTGGCAAGTCATGCTTTTTCACTTCTACGACCATGGCCTCGTGGTCAATTTGCAAATGTTTCACCCAGCAAAAATGGCTGGATGTTTCATCCGTTTTTTTTTCAAATGTTGGGCTAACTTATACAGTACCTCTTTTTCCTAGTCTTGATTTGCTTCAGGTGTCAAAGATTCGCAATGAGTTCGCTGAAAGTCTGCAATTTTATCAGCTGCATAGTGATCCAAGATCAGATCTCTTAGCCGCAAATCCACACAATGACTGGTAAAACAAGCAACATCTTTGCAAGATAAAAGGACACCTAGTTACTAGATCCATGGTTTGGGGTGAATCCCTGTGTGAATCCCACGTCCCCATGTTGGGTTCCATGTGATCCTGGTGATGCCCTGGTTATCCTGGTGGTGCCCAAATGGTGTCCCTGGCAAAACGAGGGACATCTTCAATGACATGCGCATTGGTCATCAAAAGTCGACCATCAATGACCTGGTTGGCTGAGATCTTTTGGGTGTTGGCTGAGGATTGGGGTTTTACCCCACCCTTGTTGGCCCATTCATATTCATGGCATGGGTCCAATCAAATTTGCATGCAGCAGCAACTTTTAGATATCCAAACATTCTCTTTTTTGGGGTCTGTTTTTGTAATTCGCAGGCGAAATAAATAAGCGGTGCTGTGCAAACATTGGCAATTTTTTCCAGGGGTGTTTCATAGACCTGGACATGAGAAAAACTCAATCATTGCGATTTTTTGGTGGAACTCGTTTTTTTTGAGGCATTTTGTGGCTCAAGCTCCTAACCAGAAGGCCATGGCAAAACGACTCCTTTTGCCCTTTCTGACATGCAAAATCACGATCTCCATGGAAAAATGTGGTGCAAAGACCCGTAAATCATACATCACATACTCAATATACAGATGCGGAAGCATTTTTTTGGAGGGGTTAAAAACAAAAACATTTAGTCTTCACAAAGATCTATAAATCTAAACTCACCGTTTGACACCTTGCGTTTTTCTCCCACAGCCGTTGGAGCAAGTAACGAAGCCGGTGCCTGTGACATTTGTCTCCCGGTGGACGACCCAGGGCATCAAGTATGACCTGCACTCGCCAAGTAACTGCTTTTAAGTCAGTCATGTCTTATCTTTCGTACAAAAACTGATTCGCAAGAAATTTGCAGGAGAAAAGGTGAGATTGAATTTTGTCTGTTTGCACATCTTCAAATTGCTGCTTCCAATTTCAAAGCAAGATCTGCACTCAAAATTTTGGGTGTCTTTTTTCTTTGTTCTTTTCGGGCATCGTCTTCAAGTTGGACCCCCTAAAATCGACATTCGATCCACAAATTCCTTGATTTCAGCTTTGGATCTATCGGATTGACTTCACCCAGTTGGGATCAGTACTCATTAAAAAGCTTTATCTCACCATCAGCAACTGGAATTTTGCGTTACACCTTACTATCTCAGGATTCTCACCATCTGCATTTCAACGAAAAAACATCCACATTCTCCATTGAAAATGGCCAATCTGAGGGTCTCTGAGATTTTTCCCATCGGGGTCGGGGGGCATCAAAGAAAGTCACCAAAAACTGCGAAGAAATTTCCATAAATTCACTAAACAACAAAAACACACACATGCCATACCCATGCCATTAAGTCCTTGGAGATGGGGGAAGGTTTCCTTCTCCAGACCTTCTCCCACCCAACGAGTTGACGAGTTGAGGCCTGGCTGCTTTGGTCACAAAAAACTTCACCACAGATTGGCTCGGCAGCGAGGATGACAACTTCTCCTTGGAGAAAATGTTCCGTTTTTTTGGATCCGTTGGATCGACTGTTATTTTGTTATTGGGGAAAAAACGCAGCAAGCATTTATAGATGAGATTCACATCCTTTTTGAAAACATCACCAACGCAGCCGCAAGTGCTGCAGCAGATGTTGGTTTCAGGCCCACCAGCCGGATACCCCTTCAGGCATCCTCTTTGGCATGGTTTGCGGCCAACGGTTTCAAGATGGAAAAACGGTCTACGCTTCAGGAGGTCAAATGAACTGGTGGCATCCTAATATGGGGGTATCCTCAAATAAACTCTCGTTTTTCAAACTCCAGAAACCCGATAATTACCAGCTACGTACTTTGATTTTGGGAACTGTCATACATCAACAAACTGAAATATCATGAAAGGAATCTGATTTCGGTGTATTTGGCCTAGGTGTAGACCACATTTTTTGTGAGGCTATTACAGGTCACTATGTCAACAAACTCAACTTCAACTCTCCTGAATTTGTGCGGTCAGACCGTACAGTACACTCATCTCACCTAAAGGTGTGATCTGATATGGCTTCTGAATGGTTTTTGGTACAACCTCTTCAAGAAACTTGAACGGTCAAAACTCAGACACTCAACCCACGTCACCAGCATCCAACTGAAACTGGGAATGGATCGAAACCAATTTCTGCACCCTTTGGAAAAATGTGCGCAACGACGCTGGGCGTCAAAAATGCCAGCGTGACACATCCAGGGTGCAAAAGCTCCGACACTGAAGGTCCTTAGGTCATTGCTTCACAAGCCTCAAGAAGTTTGATGATTTCAACATGTGAGCCACACACATTGGCTTTCTTTGCAAAGTCCAATGCAGTTCGACCTCTTGAGCTTTCTTTTTCAGTATCAACACCTTCATTCAGCATCATCTGCACCAACTCAAGGTCACCACTCATGACAGCCACATGGATGGGATAAAGGCTCTCGCCAGACCAGCAGCCTCCACCACGTGCAGTGTGCAAGCTCTTGAATCCATTGGCCCGGACAAAGGATTGTAAGTACATACGCCTTTTCATCCGATCATGGATTGGACCATATGAGCGCACCTCCACTTCACATCCAAAAGACCGGGTGGTTGCGAGACCGGAGGAAGTACCTCTTTGGAAATTCCCATTCCCAGAAGCACAAGAGGTTCCTCTCTCGAAAGTCGTGAGCGGAAGTGATGCTTCCGGAACGGTCTTGTGGGGTTGCCACCTGACGCTTTTCGGGTAGGGAGCTGGAGTGGCAGGCAATATCATGGCTGCAGACTCCATGGCGAGGTGGCAAAAAACAAAAAGATGAAATGGTACTGTAGACATCATGCCATCTCTATCTCGCAATTCAATTAACCTCTGATGATCAAAATAATATATAAAACAATGTATACAGTGTGATATGTATATATATATATACATGTATCATGCATGTTTTTATTCTGCTGGCAAATGTTCTCTCTGACCTGATACAAGTTGTTCCAATCACCTCGGTGCTCCGGAAGCACTGCTTGCATCGTACGGCGACGGACGCAGATTGTATTTTGATGTATTTTGTATCCTCTCTTTCACTGAGACCATGATACAAATCCATGGATATATGATAATATGTATATATATATATATTATATATATGTATATATTCTGTGTATATATATATATATACACGTCATCATAGGTACAAAGATATGACTGATGTATCTTGTATGCAAGAGTTTCCAAAAAGTGCAATCATGCGAACATCATCTACTGTAATTTCAATGAAGAATATGAACATCAATCTTGGCTGGGGATTGGCTGTGCTTCACCTGAAGTATCTCTACTCCTTTTGGGAAGTTGTGCGGACACTGAGAAGTCACTTCAGAGTCATGTGAAAGAGAAGCACTCCCCAAATTACAAAGGCTTCTCAAATATGGAATCTCTCCAAACTCCATGGCATTCATACCCTGGCTGCAAACATTCGAATATTGAACGAAAACATTCTCATTCACTGCATGTTGTCTCAAAATTCTAGGGCTTCAAACTTGATTGAAGGGCTCCTAAAATCCACCAAAAAATATCCGTAGCCGCAGCTTTCATCCTCCCATTTTTTTGGGGGGCAAAAATTGCTTCCTTCCAGCCACAGTCTCCGTATGTGCAAAGGCATTGGGTGGAAGCTCCACCTCTTCCTCTGCAGCCATCAGGCAGCATCAACCACTGGTGCTGCGACGGTACTCGGCGGTGCCATGCGAGGCGGTTCCATGGCCGGAAACCGTTTCCCGCCTCGCAGAATGTTGGGAGATTTTTAGGACTCAACTGATTGATGATTAGTTGTTTTTTTTGCAAATTTTGGAAGGGAGAACGTCGTCGGAAAAAAATATTGAACCAACTAATGTCAGGGATAGATCTTTCAGATACAAATGACGAACCCTGCGCTCATGGATAGGAAGACAAATAGAGTGGGATAGTTTGAGGAGGCTAATAAAAATCTGTCGGATGTTCGTTCTTGCTTCACTGTCTTGTAAAATGAGACATGTTGCCATGTTCTCAGTTCCTTGCCACATGTTGTCCTCTACAATTTCCCCTGAACTATGTAGCATGATGTCAGCGTTGATCAGTTTTGGTCCCATCTCTCGGACGTTCGCTTCAAAATATAGGCAGAAACCCTCGTTGGAAGTTTCCGACTTTTGAACCAGCTCAAAGTTCATGCAAGCAACGGACATCAAATGACAACAACTGGTTGCAAGGCAGCCATGTAGCATCTTCATCCACGAGAATCTCCGAGACTGCAAAAAAAATAGTGAACAATCCAACAGTCATCCAATGTCTACCTCCAAAGCCCATGACAATTATCTACTACATACCTTGACATACCTTGACAATGTCAAATGGTTCAGCCCCCAAAAAAACAACACATTGCCACCATGACTACCGATGGATGGATCCGGCGAAAGATCCATTCCTCCGGCAGCTTCTGTAAAGCATCCAAGCCACACAGCTGTCCCAGAAGTTCCTTTGAAAGATGTGAAAATGGTGGGTTCCTTGCTGTTCCTTTTGTTTCAGTAGGAAATCCATCCCCCCTTTTTTTAAAATCTGGATGTAGAAATGATTCCTTCAAATTTTTGAAGGCGGTTTTATTTGAATCTGTCTGATGATGGGATTTGATGACTGACGCACTGATCTTCAAGCAGGCAAATGGAGGTTGTTGGTCTCTTCCACGCCAATTGCTGGAGAATTGTCAAAACTTGGTCTGTGTCTGGTATCATATTTTCGAACATACTCTGTGTGAGTCATGATTCATACACAAGTAAACTATTTTGTAGCCATCTCTCGAACCAAAGGCACATGAGATTCATGCACTCCAAATCTTCAGCCAAATATAATGGGTAACTGCCTCACACTCATTTTTTCAACAGGATATATGAAGTGGATATCCCTTATATGACACCCCCAGATCCCTCGAATCCACAACAAGCTTCAACCATAACAACCAACACATCTGGCTCATCAAGCACTGCATGTAGCCTTAGCGAATTGGCAATCCGTTAATGCCTATGAATTGATGTGTACATATGTGTCTGTATATTACATACCTGGAACCCAAATGACCCTTCTTTGGGTGGGAAAAGGCCTTGTTTTGGAGGATTGATCTTGAAAACTAGAGGTCAGTTGGGTTCCAGGTATGTAAATATACATTACATGTAAAATGATATGGTATACTGATACTGTAAACAAGTTTCTTTAGCTCTCTACTCCAGAGCCAAACAAGCTGAAAACTTCGGGAGTGTCATCTTTATCTAGGGATCCTATCAAAAGGACTTGGAAGATGCCTTCACCAAAGTGTCTTGGAATACAACACCTGCAACGAAAGGAAGAATTGACACCATTGACACTGCAGCCTCATCTTTCCCTTCAAAGGTCGCAAAATGCAAAGACGATAGACATTGTTGCAGTAGGTTTACCCAAGTATAGGTGGATTCATCCTTGATTTCTCACAGATCCTCCAGACAAATTGGCATGCTTGACGATCTACACAACTTCCGAGTATGTTCCGGTACACGCCAGCACATGCTATGGTAGGTGTTGCAGAAAATTTGTACATTTATATCCTGACATATCCTGCTTACTTAGTACACTTGTTCTAAACAAGATATATACATAAACCAGTCACCCAGCACAACACGCTTGTGGATATCACTTGGCTGTGACAAGAAACAAGTGCAAGGTACCTTCCAGACACAGGTCTAGATGATCTCGAGCCACCTTCATACCTGGAGAGAAAGGGAACACCTACACAAGGCGGCATGTCAAAGTACAGTATGTTAAGTATCCCTTGATCCTACCATGTGGTCGAAAAATAGTACAGGTCAACTGGGTTACGGGTTGCTGCTTACAAGTATGAAACCCAAGATAAAAGGCAAAACAGTAGCTAATTCTGTGGAAAATGCCCGTGTCACTCCACCTCAAAGACTGTTTCACACGTAAAAATCATCAGTTGGAACCACCGTTTGTTGACCATTATTCACCAAGGTACCAAAGTCCGTATCCATGGCGCATTGAAGGACTTTGGCAGCACTTCTTCTTGCCATTGCTACTCCCAAGGTTGCAGGTAAATGACCTTAGCAATCACTCGATTCTCCGTAGTGAGTCTATCGTTGTCGTGAGACTGGATTTTGTTGTCCTTTGGAAACATTTCCCTATATCACCCTTTCAACGTCGCAGATGGTTGCTATGATTGAGGGAGATTTTTCGACACAACTAGCATCTAGAATTTGAATTCATCGGTAGTTAGCTACCAATATATATATATATATACACGATATATGTATACCAGCACCTCCAAGGGATGGTGTTTGAACCCTGGTTGCTTAGTGGCACCCCAACTCCCATCCATTTGGCAGCACTTGCAGGGTCCAGGTATGCACATATTTTATTCCCATTTACCTTTACTTCTTGGCCAGGGCAAAAACACGCCGATTGTATCACTTTTGATATCTTCAATGGATGACCGAAGATCTGTTTACCTTGAAGCCATCGGCTCATCCCAGAGTCTACGAGTCGATACATGTCTTTTTGTAAGAGGTATTTTGCAAAGGTCTGAACAAGCTCCGTACAGTCTAGGCACTTTCAACCGGATCTGCTTGTGGCCATGGAAGAGAAAGCAGCGGCATGAAACTGTGAAGTCCAGCCAATCTCTTGGCAACGATCTCCTGACAACAGGAGGGATTTTCCATCACTGGGCTCGTTGTCTTTTTCCAAAATACATAGTTAACACGACTCTTTATGCTCATTGGCTAAAGCTATTGCTTGATACTATATGGCAAAGAACTGCGCTGTCTCTGGTGTGGGATGCCTTACTAAACTTGCTATAACATAACAGAAACAATTGTTGTAGCCATTGAGATGAGGTAGGTACCTTTGCATTTTGAATTTTCCAAAGAGTACACATTTTAACATGTCATAAGCTAGGAACGCTTGTTGGTCTTATTCCTATATGTTTAAAACTCTATTTTATCGGCAGAGAACCTTGGATTGCCAATTTTCTACAACAACAAAAACACCAAATGACCACATGTTTGGTCACTTCTCATATATAAACGCGAATATAAACTGGACTGATCTCATCTCTATCAAAAAAACCTGTTGGGTAAAAGTTCTGGTTTCCCTAGAATCAAGACACCCCTACAAAAAAACCCAAGCGACCTGATGTGGATGTCGATCCACCAAGAATTCCAACAACTTCAAGGCATCTGTGGCCACAGAAGGAGGTGATACCATCCTCGGTTTCAATGTGATTCCTTGTAGCATTGATGCAAGGATGCAAGGAATAGAAAATGTTAGGACCAAAGATCATCAATCGCTTCCATTGGCGGCAATGGATGAGAATGCACTGGCATAAGTGGGAGGAATTGAGACTCCTTGCATTTGGAGGACTAGACTACTTAGCCATTCAATCATAACAAATTGGATGACTTGTTTGCGCCATGATGTTGCTAAGGTCCAAGGATCAACGGCACCAAAACTCCCCATCCAAAGGGACGATCGAGTACCTCGATTACAGGTCCAACTTCAAACTCTTCAACTTCAACTTCTCCAGTTTTCTACAAAGTTTTTACAACCAAAGACATGGTATCAAAACAGTTTAACCAACATCAATAGTGCAAAGGATTGCTGATCAAAATTCAGATCTGCCTTGGGATGGCCAACCTGGACGTTCTTATCAAATCTTCACCTTTCACCACGGGCACGTCTTGAGTCCATTCTTCGGCAGGTGACCGTGGGAGAATCCTTGGGAGCTTTGAGGAGCAAGGGAGTGACCCTTAAGGATTTGATGGCCCGATGTCTATTCGCAAAGTATTGTTCCTGTTCTTGTTAGTATCATATGTATATATTACGTATCATGTATATATTACGTATATATTACGTATATATATATATACTGTATATATCTGTATGATTGTATGTATATCAAATTGGATTGTGCTGTATCGGAAGTGCTTTCAAATGCTTATGACCAAGCAAACAATATGCTGGTTTGTAGCACATAATGCGAAGGTTGATGGTCCTTGTATTTGTTGCCCTGGAACAATGACCAAGCCCAAATAGTTGGACACTAAAAAACTTCTGTCAAGTATCCCCTCTGGATCTTCCTCGCAGCCTCGTTCACCTTGGCATTTCATGCTATCGGTTTTAAGGGGCACTACATCGGGTTACCAGGTACAACGTCACAAATGAAAACAAGAATTACTTCCATGTTCCTTGTGGCTAAGTGGTTATCCTTGTCTGGTTACAGTGCCATAAGATGCCATGAGTCCCTCACACTGTCTGACCCGAGCGGTAGGAGTAGCAAATTGGTTCATGATTGGCTAATAGGTATCTCTATCTTCTCATTTACCGTATTCTCCAATGGCACATTGCCTTCTTTTCTTCGGCATAGTGAATATTGAACCGGGTTTCAAGTATGCCCTCACAAAAGAATCCTCAAATGCTCTTCCAAAGCCATCACACCGACGTTTTAGGGTGACCACTTTACCGCAGCGGGCGTCGGAACCTTATCGCCAGAAACTACGATCTTGTGTCGCATAACCCAACAACTGCTCCACTGCCTTGGGGAGAGAGCCCTCCAGCAGCTGTTGCTTCACTGCTTTCGATTTCAATGCAAACTGGCGACATGAATTCTTCAACTTCTCCTGGGCAGCACTGATAGCACTGGAAGTCCATCCAAATACCCAACTTAAATTGAACATTCACCTATGGTTCCAATTACTGTATCAAGTGAAGAGGGGCAAACTGCGGTGGAGTCTTTTGCATGTTGTTGCCTCTTGCTCTGTATTTAACATATCCTTTCCCCCCAACCACTTTTAATCAATGCAACAAAGTCTCCAAATGCTTCAAACTCGCAGCTTCTGCGATAACTGGGAAGGTTTCGTTACTTATCATCACTTCTAAAATCTCACTAAGACACCACCTCTTCAACTTGCCAACGATGAGCCAAGTCTAAAGCCAGTAAGCTGACCTCCACCGTTGGAGGTTTAGGGCTGTGCGCGATGTACCTTGGAACTGCCGTTACTGACAACATGTCTGAACGTTTAAAGGTCTAAAGACATACAACAAACAAGGTGAGCCCGAGAACCCAAAAGACAAACCAGACACACGCAAGCCGATATTTCATGTAAGGTTAATGTTACGTGTCCACTTTGTCATTTGGGTCACTATATCCACCTGAGAACCCAAGCGAACCTCCAACGGCACGGCAACCTCCCTCCCTCCCTCTCCCGTATCAGATTGTCATGCATACAACTCATCCGCCTTCTTTTCTTGTCAAACCGACACCACACACCAAAAAAAAGGCAAAACGCTCAAAAGTGGAGTTGCCAGTTTTTTGCCCAAAAAATGGGACTCCACTTTTACGTCTGTTTTAGTACTTGCTAGCCAGCAGTTTAAGCACCTGAAATGCTCCTAATGTTTTCCCTTCTTGTGATTGAAATGTTGATTGGCATTTGCTACTCATTGCTTTTCCAAATCTGCACAGCGTTCTTCTCCATGTTTGTTTGTGGCATCCACCCTCCCTCCCTCCCTCCCTCTGCCACTATCGGATGTTTGCCATGTTTGATATATTTTGTTCGGGTTTGCTGCTGTCTACTTTTCACAGGTTTACCTCTTCTGGGCCTCTCTGCAGCGAAACTTACTCACTTCAAAACCCAAAACACGTCATCCCAAGCACTTGCGCCAGACAAAAATATTCCAGCAGCCTTTTACACCAAAGCCTTTTTGCACCGGCCACTACATCCCATACATAACCTGTTTCTTCCCACAGCCAGAAAAGGCCACAAGTAGAGCCCCTTCTTTTCTCGAAAAATTGGCAACTCTACTTTTGACTGGTTTACCTCGGGGCCTCTCTACAGCAAAACTTACTCAATTCATCCCCGTCCACGTTCCGTCCACCCGGATCATCCCCTTCGATCTCGCTCTTCCGTCCCTAGCCTCCTCCCATGCTATTTCTGCAGCTCCAGCCCGTCCGTCGCTCATCCACGTTCGGTCCACCAGACACCTTTTACACCAGGCACCTTTTACGCCGAACACCTTTTACACCAGACACCTTTTACACCAGACACCTTTTACACCAGACACCTTTTCACCAGACACCTGTCACACCAAACACCTTTTACACCAGACCACTTTTCCACCAGACAACTTTTTCACTAAGCACCGTTTACACCAGACACCTTTTACACCAGACAACTTTTACACCAGACACCTATTACACCAGACGCCTTGTACACCAGACAAGTTTCACACCAGACACCTTTCACACCAAACACCTTTTACACCAGACAACTTTTACACTAAACACCGTTTTCACCAGACACCTTTTCCACCAGACAACTTTTACACCGGACACCTGTTATACCAGGCACATCTTCACCAGACACCTTTTACACCAGACACCTTTAGGACAGACTTCTTTACACCAGACAACTTTTCACTAAACACATTTTACAACAGGCACCTTTTACACCAGACACCTTTTACACCAGGCACCTT